>QNQO01011197.1:0-48614 GCA_003290165.1 Berberis thunbergii | reverse complement strand
CGTCCGAAGCTTCTTCCGCAAGGACCCCGTATTGGTTTGATGAAATCACATTGTCAAATACGGTTTCCTTTGTTCTCTCCTTGGTTTCTTTGACAATATATCACTAGTAATCTCGACTCCTTGAGAGTTTTTAGCGCCGCTAGTTCAATATTTCCATTAGTTTTCATCGCTTTTTTGGCCACAGGAACATACATTTGAGTTGGCACATGTTGGTGTTGCTTCTCTTCCCCAGAGTTTGTCTTAGTTGGCCTTGTCGAGGGATTTAAAATCTTTATAGGGTTCCCAGCAGATGTAGGTTGCTCCCACTTCTTTCCGACCAATTTTCTACAATAATCCTTCTCATGCCTAATCAGGGAGCAATGGTCACAATATTTGAAACCTGGATATTCAAGTTTTTGCCAATACCCTCCATATTTAGGGCTCTCAAGCCAAATCTTGTGTGGGAGAGGTTAGAGACTTCCATCTCAACGCACATTCGTCCAACCTTGGGCGGGCAAAGTATCTTGCTCCATCATCTATCCGAAGAAAGTTACTAAAGGAATCTCCAATCGCCTTCATGATTGCCGGGAGAAAAAGGGCGAAAGGAAGATTAGGGAATTCTACCCATAATGGTGCCAACTCCGGATCCGCCCGTAGGCTAAAACCTGGATGCCAACGAAACATTTTATATCTAACTCCCCGGATCGTAAAGGAGTCGTTGATAAAACTTTCTTGACTTCCTCTTCAGATTGTAGATAAACCATCACATGTCTAGGATCAATGAGACCCATTATGAACTCTCCTGATATCCCCCAAGATCGATGAATAGAACTCTTATTGAATCCAATGATGACCTGAAACTTGAGAATTTCAAACAACAATATGATTAGAGACATGGACTCACTTCTTGCGACATCTGAATCGGATAGCCGCAAGCCGGATTTCCATCTTTTCTAAAGGTCATGGAATCCGTCGGCTTATCGTCAAGTGCATCTTCATCGCTTTCCCAAGAACTTGTGCAAACGTGCGCCGAGAAGAACCATCATCCTCTTGCCAGCCGCAGGGGCAACCCCCTTGGCTGGCAGTGTCGCCTCCATGGAAACACCTACCAATGCCTACAAGACTCCCTGGATGACAACAGAGTAAGCCAAACCCCAACCAGCCCCTTTGCTGTCCAATGACGTCCAGGAACCAAACTCCCAGGAGCCAGCAAACTCGACCAGGAACCAGCAACTCGCCCAGGAACCAGAGTACGTCCAGGCCAACAAGACTGGTCGATCTAGACGACGGCTGGTCGACCTAGGGAACGGTGACGGCTGGAGAATCTGTGTTATCAAACTCCTTTCAGAAATTTCTGATCCAGTTCAAGAAGACAAAGCAGAGCAACCAAAACGTCTAGGATTCAAACAACTCGTCCAGGATTCAAACGATCCAAGAAGACAAGATCCAAAATGTCTAGGATTCAAACAACTCGTCCAGGATGAAACAACCATCCAAGAAGACAACACGTTCAAGGAATCCACAACTCTTCCAGAAAAACAAAACGACCAGGAATAAAACAGTCCAGGGATCAACAACTTGTCCAGGAATCAACCAACCATGAAGCAATCGGCCAGAAAGCAAGTCGACCAGCAACTGGCGGCGGCTGTAGGTTGTTCTATTCGATGGTAGAGATGATCTTCCCAAGATCTTGGAACGGTTAAGATTGAAGGAATAAATTGTAGAAATTTTTCCAGTTTTGCCCCTGAAATCGCCTCGAGCAGAGCTCTTCTTTCTCTTTTCGTCCAGCCCGGTTAGGAAACTTAGTTTTCACCTAGGCAACCTTGGTTCGAATCCCGCCAATTTCATGCTTTGATTGATGTGCCTTCTCTCCCTTTTTAATGATCATTTCAAGATATAATATGGTCATGATTTTAATTCCTTTGGTTTTGGTTTTAATAAAAGGACAATGAAATACCAGATGTCCTCATTACATACAAGGATTCTTATAAAATAAAAATTAAATACCAATATATATATAAACTTTTTAATTAAATATTATTATAGGAAAAATCTTACAGAATTATATAATGTACATACTATGTAAAACAACACAACATTCAAACTCATATCAACTAAGTCCAGTTATTCGATCATTTGTAAGTTGATTTTCATCCCATCGCCAGATTTTCTATCTTCAGAGCAACCAAGGATGATGCTGCAATACATAAAATAGCAAAGTAAAATTACATTATAATATTTATTGCACTTAATTTTGGCATTCGGGAAGATATGAATTGATTATGTACTTCCATCAAAGGATATGGTTGTCCGTCTAATGAGAGCTTCAATTTTTTGTTTGACAGCCTGAAAGAGAAATTTTATAGTCGCCTAAATTTTCATAGAATATGCTTGCAAATGGTGAGTTAATTGTAACATATTTATTCCTTAACATATAGACACCAATTCATGCAATGACTTTCCTTAACACATAGAGACAAATTCATGTAATGACACAATTTAAATTGTTTTTTTTTTTAATACCCCTTAGCCCTTCCCACCCCAGATGTCGCCGGCTGGGATCGACCCCTTGACTTAGTGATGTCATTTTCAACTGCTCAACCACTGAGTCATCACACCTTTGGCCAATTTAAATTGTATTGTGAAAATGGTTCTTGCCTATAACCTACTTAGTTTTTTTCATTGATTTTTTCTGATATAGATTAGAGGCTCTGATAACCTATTTATTTGCTAATCCAGAAATGAGGCAGACAACAACATGGGGGTCGTTAAGGATCAAACTTGCAGCAGTCATGTGTTACTATAAGTATTCTGGATGGTTGATGCAAACATATAGACATAAAAGAAAGACAAAAAATGAATCATACTTAGCTAAAAGCACGGGTGGACATGTATATATGGAGCTCCCAAACATACATCGTTCCTTTTTTGTTGCCTGATAACAAGACAGGCTTATAACAACTGCAAGTTTTGTAAGCATTGACTAGCTAGATAATTGAAAGGCATCTGTTAGATATATTTGGCGCATAGCATTTAAGTGGGAACCGATATATATATATATATTATTCAATCAGTTTTCCCATTAATTTTTTGGCAATATTGCATGGATTGCTATCATCCTTTACTTTTTCGACAAAGCAAACAATTAGATAAGCAGGGAGGTTACTGCACAAAGCTGTGTGGTCTACATTTTGTATTTTCAATAGATATAACTAAAACAGTGCATCAAAAAGATTACCAAATGATGACGAAAACAGAACCCTTGATGAAAAGATGGCATGTTATGAGATTACGTACAGGCAAGCAACTTGTCAATGAAAATCATATGAAAAATTCATAAACCAGAGATCACACTCTGGGACTGGGTATATGACGAGGGTGTCAGTTTGTCCCTACAATAGAACACGGAGAGGAATCATGTGTTAATTTGACTAAGGTGTCAATTTGTCTCTTATAACACAGTGATTTAAATGAAAAAACATAAATTACATGAGAATACTAGCCACTTGTCACTCAGTGCAAGATAAGATTTTGATTTAATCTACTTCTGTTGATTTGTGACGAACTTTTTTTTTTTTTTAATTAGAACCTCTAGTGGGGAAGGGGCAGCTATGGGATGTCAGACCTTTTTTACTTGAAAAATCTTGTACCACATGTCGGGGGTACATTACAGCTTTACCAGAAAGAAAAAGAAACAAAAGGCCATACATACTAAAAACCCGGAAAATTCTAACACACAAAGTGACCTAAAACCAATTAAACCTTAAGAGAACTCAGCTAGCAACACCAGAAACAATTTGAGCAGCTTGAGCAACATCTCCAGAAGTGGCTTGAGCAGCATGGAGAAAAAACCCTTAACACTCTACATCTAACATTAACAGATTGCAAACTGTAAAGTGCAAACACAATAATATTTTATTCATCTAACATTAATAGATTGTGACGAACTCAATAATATTTATTCATTAATGAAAACGTATTTTTTCACAAGTTTTTGCTAGGAAGAGCTTCTGCAAGAGAGGATAATGGTTGTTAACATAGATTCGTGATTTTCTTTCAATCTTTTCCACCACCTTTTTTTTCCCACCACCTTATCATGAACCCAACAAATCAACTATATATGTTAGATATGTGAGTCTTGGCCTCAAATATATAGCCAAGCCCAAGATCCACCTCTGCAAGACATGGAGTATCTCATCATATCCTAACAGAAATTAGCATTTGTTAGGATATTCATTCCATTCTAGATTCATTTATTTGATATTATCGGCATTTGTTTTTAAATGCAATTCTAGTTTTGGTTATATTCACCCATTTTGGGTCTCTTGTATGGATAAAAAATATTTGAAAAAATTACAAAATGTAATAATGACTAAATATATAAGAATGTGGAGAAGTTCATAATTGGCTCCCACAAGACAAGTTCATTATTCTGTGCTTGCATTATATAACAAATGTCATTAAACTGGATTTCACTACTATAATTTTAATGGAATATCAGCAGATCGTGAGTTAATTTATAAATGTGGTTATTTTAATACTGAGGATGAAATGAGCAATTCAAATTGTGACTCAGATATATTATCATCTAAAGTTGTGACCATCTCTAGCTTTAAAACCGAATAAATCACATAAATATACATTTCACCTTCAAAAGGATGAAATTACCAAGCCATCTATTACAATCCACATAATTTTCGTGGACGCAAGCCACTAGCTCCTGAAACAACATAATTTGGCAGACATTGCAATGAGGAAAAGATTACACCGGTTTTAATAAAAATAAATAAATAATAATAATTTGGCTCTGACAGGAAATTGAACCCTCTTTGTAGTGTGGTCGAGTTTTGAAAAGAGCTCTGCTCTGAGGCAAATTCAGGGGCAAAACTGGAAAAAATTTCAGTTTTTTTCCTTCAATCTTAACCGTTCCAAGATCTTGGGAGCACATCTCCACCATTGAATAGCACAAACCCTACAGCCGCCGCCACTCTCTGGCCGACAAGTTGCTGGGCGGTTGCTTTCCTTGGACGTTCCTGGACGGCTGTTTCATGATTCGTTTGATTCCTGGACTGATTGTTTCCTGGACGAGTTGTGGATTCCTTGTTCTGTTTGTTTCTTCAACGAGTTCTGTTTCCCGGACGAGTTGCTGATTCCTTGGACGGCGACTTCCTTTTCGATCCTGGATTTGTTTCCTAGACGAGTTGTTGTTTCCTGGACTGTTTGTTGATTCCCTAGATGGCGAGTTGCTCAATCGATTTGGCTCGATCCTGGACGTCGATTACTAAATCGGTTTGCTTCTTGATCAATCCTGAAAGTCGAGTTTTCAAGGGTTGGCTGGGTTTTGTCGGGTTGGTCTCTTTCAATCCATGTTGTCACTCCATCCAGGGAGTAGATCTAGTCCGATTGGAGGTGGCTAGGTTTCTTTATGGTGGCGACACAGCCAGCCAATTGGGCTGCCCCTGCGGCTGGCAAGGAGTGGGATGGATCTTCTAGGCATTCCTTTGCACAAGTTTTTGGGAAGTCGATGAAAGATGACCTTGGCGATAAGCCGACAGATTCCACGACCTTTAGGAAAGACGAAAGTCCGGCTCTGAGGCTATCTGATTCGGATGTTGCAAGAGGTGAGTCTCTTGTTTCTAATCATATTGTAATTATGAAATTCTCTAGATTCAGACCGTCGCTAGATTTGATAAGAGACTCCATCCATAGATCTTGGGGATATCTGGTGAATTCATAATGGGTCTTATTGACCCTAGGCATGTGATGGTTTATTTACAATCTGAAGATGAAGTCAAGAAAGTATTATCAAAGGATTCCTTTACGATTCGGGGAGTTAGATATAAAATATTTCGTTGGCACCTTGGTTTTAGCCTACGGGCGGATCCGGAATTAGCACCAATATGGATTGAACTCCCTAACCTTCCTTTCGCCTTCTTTTTCCCTGCAATTATGAAGGCGTTTGGAGATTCCTTCGGTAACTTTCTTCAAATTGATGATGGTACTAGATACTTTGCCCACCCAAAGGTCGCGTGAATGTGCGTAGAGATGGAAGTCTCTAAACCTCTCCACATAGGATCTAGCTTGAGAGTCTGAAATATGGAGGTTATTGGCAAAAAACTTGACTATCCGGGATTCAAATATTGCGATCATTGCTCATTAATTGGGCATGAGAAGGACTATTGTAGAAAACTGGTTGGAAGTAAGAGAGCACAAACTAAAGTGGAAGGAGAAGTAGAAACAAAGTCTCTTCAAAAGGACAAGCAGAAACAAACTCAGTTTGAAACAAAGCAAGACCATCATGTGCCAAAGCAAAAATATGTCCTAGTTACCAAAAAAGTGAAGGAAATGGAAAAATAGGAACCAGCGGAGCCAAAAATTCTCAAGGAGTCGAGATTAATAGTGCACTTGTTAAAGAAACCAAGGAGAATACAAGGGGAAAAGAATCTGAGAATATGATTTCGACGAAAAAATACGGGTTATTAGCTGCAGAAAATCCGAAAGGAATTGGGGAGGGTAATGACGAAGAAACAAAAACCCAAGAGGATCTCAAGATGGAGGCTCAAAACTAGAAGATGAGTAAGAATAAGTTGGAAAATACACAAGAGGTTTTAAAAGAAGCCGACTACACAACGAGTGAAATTAAAATGACAATGTTGACGAAGAATTGTGATGCAGCCAAATCTGAAGGAGGATCTGAGAATGCGGCTCCATTGTGGATGGTTCCGTTTGTGGGGAATAGTAGCTCTAATAACTCGCAAGAAGATAGTAAGTCAGGCTGTGATATACCTTCTTATAATCCTGCTGAAATGGAAGAGCAACAGCCGAGAATTCCTGCTGAACAGAGGATGATTCCTGCTGAAACAGAGGCGCAACAGGTGATACAGGGGCCAGCTCTTGATGGTCTTAGGGTCCTGAAAAGGCCAGGGCACATCCAGCGACCAGGGCCTGAATTGATCAAATCAGAATTAGGGACTTATGTATTGCAGGATACGCTAGACTCAACGGTGCAAAAGCTGAACATTTGTGAAGTTCAGATGTTGAAACAGAATCCGCTTGAACAGATGCTGAAACAGAGTCAGATTGAGCATCTTCAGCTGAAACGTGGTGAACATGAGGCTACAAGGTACCCAGATAATTTGCAGGAACAGGCTAAAGACACAACTGATCACATAATTCAGGAACAGGGAGATGGTAAAAGATTAGACCGTGACGCGGTGTCAGATAATGAATCCGATACTAAAATGTCTTTGAACAATTTGATTGATCCAGGGTACCATTCGAGTGAGGTCAAGATGAAATAAAAAAAAAAAAGTTCTAAGAACGGATCGGTGGTGGGGTCTCGGAGAGTGACGAGAAACATGGCTATCCCAAGTGTCAGTAATGATAGATAACATCATGTTTTGGAACGCACGGGGAGTTGGTAACCGGGCAACCCGATGTAGACTCAAAAAGCTGGTTAAAGATAACAATATTCGGTTACTTGCTATTGCGGAACCTATGATTCACTCTTCAAGACACATGGAGATTGCAAGTAAGGTGAGTTTGCCTTGCTTCGCAACGAATGATGAGTATGATGGTAAAATTTGGCTCTTCTGGAATAATAACTTACAAGTGGACGTACTGATCAACACGAATCAACTAATGCACTATAAGGTTCATATTCTCTTTTCCAATATCGTATTCTTCATTTTTTTGTATATGCCAAGTGTTCAGTACAGGAGAGGCGAAGTTTATGGGATGATCTGGAACACATTGCAATGGGTATGAATGAATCATGGATCATTGGTGGAGACTTTAATGTGATTGTTGAAGGCGGCGAAAAGTTAGGAGGACACCCTCCTAATAGTTTGGCGATGACAGAATTCTCCAGTTGTATTTCGAGTTGCGGGCTTTCTGACTGTGGTTTTGAAGGACCTAAATACACATGGTGTAACAATCAAAGAGGGGAGGACAGAACCTGGGCTAGATTGGATCATTTTCTGGGGAACTCAGAATGGTTAACTGTAATGCAGCACACTCGAGTTGATCATCTACTTAGAGCTTGTTTGGATCATGCATCTTTGTTAGTTTCTCTACCATTGTCTCAGAGAGTAGGCATGTCTCCTTTCTGATTTCAGAATATGTGGTTAACTCATGATGGTTTCTTAGGATTTATTGAAAGAAATTGGAATGCTCCCGAAGAAGGCAATGGGCCTATGTTTAGTGTGGCCTCCAAACTTAAGCGTCTTAGAGACGCTTTAAAGAGATGGAATAAATAAACCTTTGGGAATATTTTTAGTACTCTTAGAAGTTTGGAGGATGAAATTGAAAGACTGGAATTCAGTCTAATGCAGGGTTGATTGGGACCCAAGTGATATAACTAATTTGAACAGATGTCAGGCTGAACTTAAATTGGCGTTGGTACGAGAAGAAATTTACTGGAAACAAAAATCAGGTGAAAAAGAATTTAAAGAAGGTGATGCATGCACTAAATTATTTTTTACATCAGTTAAAGCCAAACAGAAAAGAAGAGTTATTAACAAAATTCATGATATGGCGGGGAATTTAATCACGGATCCGATAAATATTATTTTGGAAGCTAACAATTTTTTCGGATCCTTGCTTTCATCGGTAGATGTAGAGTTTCTTTCTTTCAGGCTTTGTCTACAAGCACTCTCCCTTCACATACCTTGGCGTTCCTATTTATCAAGGTAGATGCAAAGTTTCTTTCTTTGAACCTTTAGTCAATAAAATCCAGCAGAGAATTCAGGACTGGAAAGCCAGGCTTTTGTCGCTAGGGGGTAGATTGACGTTGATAAGACATGTCTTATTGTCAATGCCAATTTATTCCATCGTAGCTACAGTCGCCCCAGTTAAGGTCCTGCAATCTATTCAAAAATTGATTGGAGACTTCTTTTGGGGAGATCATGAAGGGAGACATAAGCAGAAATGGATAGCTTGAAGGAAAATCAGTGTTCCAAAGGAGGAAGGTGGTCTAAACGTGAGGAGTTTGGAAGATATCATCAAAGCTTTTCGAATTAAGTCACTTTGAAATCTTATAACTTCCAACTCTTTATGGGCAATCTATCTAAGGCGTAAATATTTGCAAGATGGGGTTCCAATTAGAAAGCAAGAACTCAAAGTCGGGGCGTCTCCGTTCATTAAAGAGTTGATGGTGCACAAAGATTTTATTGTTGAAAACTCCACGTGGCGGATCTCTAAAGGCATGGTGAGTTTCTTTGAAGAAAAATGGGCTAAGGATGGAATTTTCAGTAACAATGAGGCGGTGGTGACGTATGAAACCTGGCCTTCCCTACGGAAAATGCAAAAGAAAAATTTTAGAATGCTAAACCCAGATATGCAAAGAAAAGCTCAAGGGCTCTACAAGAAAATAGTGCAAGGTGAAGTGGGTGATCGAGATACAAGAATTTGGGTTCCAAACAATGATGGTGGCTTTTTGATTAGTTCACTTTGCAAAATTCTAGGTGCTAGAGGGCACCTGATGACCTTTGGAATTGGATATGGCATCCTTTATTGCCTTCTAAAATCTCTATTTTCATCTAAAAAATTATTAGAAGGGCATTACCTATGGGAAATCTGGATCCAAAGAAATAAAAAAAATTTTGAAGGAAAGGAGGTTTCGCCATGTTACGTGATTATTAAAGTTCATTTTTGGATTAAGTGTGTGGCCAAATTTTTTATTCCAAAACGAAAGGAAACAAATGGAGCATTGCTCAATAGGTTGGGCATACAGGCAAAGAGTGTAAAAACGTCTCCTCCTCGGGTTCTATATTGGGCCTTCCCTCCTACAGGATGGTATGTGCTAAATGTGGATGGGTCTTGTGTGGATAATTCTACTACTGGCGGATTTGTTATCAGAAATGACGAGGGCAAATTTGTAGCAACTAGTCAGTGTTGTTTTGGTGCAGGGTCAAATAACTCTGCCGAGACGAGGGCCTTGTTTGAGGGTCTATAATTTTGCATTAATCTGGAAATTCGAAATTCTGTGATTCAAACGGATTCTATGTTGGTTAAACGATGGATTTACCAAGAAGCTAGTATTCCCTGGTTTCTTAGCAATTGGTGGAGGGAGATTAGGACTAATAGTAAGGCATTGACATGGTTCTGTATACACGTGTTCAGGGAGACTAACTTAGTGGCGGATGCTTTGGCTAGATTGGCGCAAGTAGAGCTACTTTCTAGAACTTATTCTTCGAAAGTGTTGCCTAAAAGAATAAGGTCCTTAATTATTCTTGACAAGAATAAGACGGCGTATATTCGGCTCTCGGATGCTTAATGATAGTGTCAAAAAAGATCATATGGATTGGGACTGGATTTGTTGCGAGGAACTTATATTGTGCTATGGTTTTTGGTGTTTGGAGTTTCCTAGATATGAGCTCAAGTGGAAGATTAAAGTGGACTAGTGCTTGTCCGCTGGCATACGGCGTGCATACGCCACGAGGAAGAGTAGATGCAGTTTTCTGTTTTTATTGCTGGGCAGAGTTCGGAGCTAGAACAGGATGCGAGGGTTATGTTGGGTACTCTGCTGCAAAACAAAGTGTACCATATTTTATGCTGTGCTGGGTGCTGAGGTAGGTGCTGTGCTGAGTTGTTGCGGCCTGCTGAGTTGTTGCGGCCTGATGCGAGGGTTATGTAGTGTTGTGCTGGGTGCTGACCTAGGCGGACTGTTGGGTTGCTGCGGCCTGCTGCGATGCTGCGGCCTGCTGAGATGATGCCGAGGTGTTGGGTGTTGTCCAGTGTCGGGATGGTGGCTGCGAACATGCTGCTGCGACACAGAGTTCGTGCTGCTACGTTTCAGCATGTTGCGCTAAATCTGGTTGGGACTTTTTGCAATTTGCTTCTTTTAAGGATGCAAAGTTTTGTCTTTGCAACTATTTTAAGAACAGTTTTTGTTTTTATTTTGTTTGGTTTTTAATACGGGTAACGTCGTAATGTACCCCCGTAGCGTATGTAAGTCAATTTTTGATAAGTAATAAAGGTCTGGCATTCCATAGTTGCCCCTCCCCACTGAAGGTTACTTTAAAAAAAAAAAAAAAAAAAACCCTCTTTGTAGGAAATTTGGACGGCCGGTCTGTCCAAGTAAATGACTTTTCCACATGAGGCCAGAAATCTGCAAACATATATTTGCCAGTACCACAATAGATACAGAATCAGAATCAATGCGCATGTTGATTGCTCCGATGAGACACCCACATTGAGAAACATCCTAAAGAATACCCCTACGTACCTTTTATTGACCAGATCTTAACCGTGTTATCCATGCCGCAACTTGCAATGAGATGCATGTTGGACGAATGGAAATCCTATAGCAAACAGACATCCATGGTGAGCCGTAGAAGAAAAAGAGGGAGAGAGATTAAAATAAGAGGATAGAAACTTTGTATACCACACTTATGACTTCATTGCGATGACCTCTCTCTTCGGCAAATATCAAAACGCATACACCAGTATGAACATTCCATAGCTAAACAGATTCATCCTGTGATATTCAATTGAAAATTCAGACATATTCAACTTCAAAAAATAGTGCAACTGTTGTGACAGAATATATAGTATCTTACTGTGCTCGCGGATAGCACAAGAGAAGGCTTCAGTGCTTGTGTCCTGATTTCATTTATGGCCTTCCCATGGCCAACAAAGCTCTGCATGCACATGAACAACGTTAACATATATTTGTAATATATGTTTTAATGTGCGTGTGATAAGTTAGTAAACCATAACGATTCTATGAGTTTAAAATGCTATGATCTATATAAAATTTTGGATGATTGCATAAACATAGAGTCAGTTAGCAAGAAATTATTAAATTAATACCAATCGATCATTTTGCATCAGAAGCATTTATAGCCTTGTACAATTGTATCTATCTCTTTTATTAAGATATATTACTTTGTACAATATTTATTTGAGTCAATGTGTTAGGATTTACATTCATTTTTGCCTTATATCAATTCAACATGCATGTTTAAGCAAAATATCTTATTATCATGTGCATCAACTTTTGAATCACAGTAATAACCAAGAAGAAATATTGACACTATGCCAATGGGCAATGGCCATTGTTGTTATAACGTTCCCATGCCCAGAATGCACATTCTATGATGCAAAGGAGGGCGTGATGAAAATGATATCGGCTGCTAGTCTAGAAAGATGATTTAAGACAAGTTTCTTTCAATATGTTGGTGATAATTGTTTTCCTCCAAGGTTTTGCTTTTAGTGAGTGGTAAACCTGTTCAAGTAGCTAGTCTCTCTGAGGTGTACCTAATCGGTTGGATAACTGGACTCACGATGACTAGTGGCCGGATCATCGATTTATAGGGGATAAGAAATTAACAAGCTCCATCTAGCCTATCATATATACACTTTCAACTTTTTAGGATAAAATAAGGGAATCTAACATTTTGTGTAGCAAAGTAAACTAAAATGCAAACTATGAATGAACCCACTCTTCCTCTTTTTTTTGTTTCTATTAATTGTATTTCTAGAAAATTTCTGTTTTCTTTTAACATTAATTATTAGAAAACAAATGCCAATATGAGATCAAATCACGAAGAAATGATTGCATCTGTATAACATAAAATATATACCTTTTACTTTTTCCCTGTGGCCACATCAATAACCCTAATCACACCTTTGAGTCCAGTGGCAACCAATAATGGACCTCCATCAACATTGCATTCCCAACTCACAGTGTAGAATGTCTCTTCCTTCCTAGCATCAGGTTATATGCCCAAAACATTCTTTAGATCACAAAAAACTTGCATTTCCACACACAAATAAGTCCAAGTAAATAAGAACAACGTTGACATTAAAGTAAGTTCATTATTCTTACATCCTCATCCACATATTTCTGTAGAAGCCAAATTCTACCACCTTCTATACATTGATATACTCTTATCTGTACACACATCACAACATTTTGGTCAAGTACATCGTCAAAAAGTAAAACTATCACAGTTTGATGTATCAAAATATTTAGGTCAAGTAGATTAGCAAAAACTAAGAAGTAAAAATGTAAAACTATCACCGATGATGATGTATCAAAATCGAGAGACATGAAATGCAATATAGAATTAAGAATGAAGGATTTCGTACCATATTTCCACCGACGGCAGCAAAGACATTGAAGTAACTGGAATCCAGAAAGTTGAAGGCAATTCCATAGATCGGACTTTTTTCTTCTTTTACAGTCTGAGTGATCTTGTACTCTCCCTTGTTTGAGGGGTCTAGAGATCCCATTGCTGGTTCATAGCCCAGTGGATATTTCTTCGGCATTTTCAGGGCAATGGAGCTTACTAACGCGATAGAGAAGTAATGATGATGATGACGATGACCGTGGTGGCGGTTGATGATGGTAGTGGCGAGATAAGAAGTGTTTAAGGGTTGGAAAAATATGTTATATATGTAGGTAGAGGAATGAGCCCCCAGGTGGTGGGTGGTGGTTTTTGTTGTACCTACAATTTTCAATTATTTTGATTTGGTCCCTGTGTCCGTACAAACCCTATTGTCCAACAGACGTGAAATTTGTTGTTCAAAATATCACCTCGTTGCATGCCTTGCACGTGTGAAACATACCAAATCATGCATTATCTTGTGATGATCTACAAAAACCCTAAATGTGCCCAGCTCTCTTCCTTGTCCACTGATGTGTTCTCTTCTTTTGTGTTCTCTACAAGGTCCAAGAGAAAGTTTTAAACTCGGTCACTACAAAAAAAAGGACTTTAGGGACGTAGTCAAAATTGTCGCTATAGACAACATTTCGTCGCCATAAATATTGGGCGACAAAATATTAGTCGCGCAAAGGTTGTCGCCACAGCTCTGTCTCGCAAGCCTTTGCGCGACGAAAATAAATCTCTGTTGCTACAAAATCCTTTTTTCGCGACGACACCAAAGATCGTTGCAAAAGGGTGCGTCGCGTAATATTGTTTTGCGCGATGCTAATTTCGTCGCAAGAAATAGAATTGTTCTTCGTGCAAAATAAACTTACGCGATTAACCATTTCGTCGTATTAAACTTTGTCGGCATAACTCAATCATGACGATCCCTTTCATCGCATTAGACTTTGTCGGCTTAACTCAATGGTGATGAACCTTTCATCGCGCAAGATATTCTTTACGCAACAACAATATTCATCACTATAATGTTGTCACACAAGTTCCGTCAATCCAAACACGCTTGATCTATTCTTATGCGACGGAAATTTTTGTCGCTTAAAGTTCTGTTTAATAATTTTGAAATATTTTAATTCAAATATTTATTTTAATTAAATTTGAAATATTTATTAATTGAATCGCCTCACGCATAGAAAGGTTTTGCTAATTTATTTAAATAGTATTAACTTTACAAATTAATAATGTAAAAGCATAATGTATCCATTACAATTTAAAATTTTTAAACCGTACTGTATAGTTTCAAATTAAAAAAAAAACACATCAGTGCATTTTTTTAAGGATGTGGTGGCTGATGATGGTTTGTCGACAGTAGCGGGAGGCTCGACAAATTAATCCCCGACTACTGGAGAGCCCCTAATAACATACTCTACCTAGTTGCTTCTTGTGCTTGTCGTTCCCCCTCCAGGGCCTCCCTCTCCGCCTCACGCGCTTTGGCAGCATTTAACTCATTCTCTAATTCCTCCACTTTTGACTGTAATGATGAAACGATTCCGACTGACCACTGCGAAGCTGAAGATGAGGTGTTGACCTTACAAACTTTAGCTTTTCCCATCCACCAAACAATCTTTCCGGGCCTTGGACCTAGCGATTCCAATGTCTCCGTCAAAATATGTAATCCTGCATCAGGATCGTCCATTGTGAGCTGTTCCAACGGAGTTCCCGGAGGATGCTGCGAGGCCACTCACTCCATGTAGGCATCCCGCCTCTCCACCATCGTTTCATTGATTAAAAAAATTATTAAAAATTAATAACTTTAAAAACAACAAAAGTGACAGCATGCAAAGAATAAAACTTACATGCAACTTCACGGCCACCTCATTACCAGGTAGTGCACAAACATCCTTGAACATGTCGATCTCTGGGAATTTTGAACCCTCCTACAAAACATTGTTAAAATAATAAACCAACTAATATAAACATTTAATTGAATGTATTGACTAAAAATAAAATAATGAAATGAAACATATGAGTTCAATCCCCAACAATTGCGAGGCCACTCACTCCATTTTCTTTAAGCAAACAGAGTAAAGAAAAGTTTTCCTTGTTTGTAGATTGAAACCAGTTCAATCCCCAACAGTTGCATTGTATTGAGGCTTCAACCCAGAGGTGTGTGCGTGGAGATGGCATTGGCGGATGGATGATAGAGGCCCCAACAGTTCAATTCCTTTGGTGATTTTTTGAGGATGGGTGACCATACTAGATGTTAATTTATCGCGCCCAGGTTTTGCCCGCGTGTGCGTGGAGATGACATTGGCGGATAAATTACCTAACAGAGTATGGATTGATAGGGCTAATAAAAGAGGCTTCTGGCAGAAGATAGAATATCCAGGTTTCAAATATTGTGATTTTTGTTCGCTGATAGGTCATCAGGAGAGTTTCTGTCGAAAGAAGCTAGGCATTAAGGGCGGTGGCCGAATTTCAGAAATTGGTAAAATTGAGAAGGCTGTCAAACTAAAGGCCGAAACTACTATTATCAGGCAACAATATGTCCCAGTGGTCCGAAAAGAAAAATTCTCACACTTTGATGTGGGGGTGAGTGGAACAAAGAATAGCAAAGGCGAGGAGATTCCGGATGGGGTCATGGACAGAAATCAGGTGGCCATTGATCCGATTAAGGTGGGTTTGTCCAACAAATTTGAGACACTAATGGAGATTAACGTGGACGAGGAGGGAGCTCCGACGGAACAAAAAATAGAGGGTCAGGAAAAAAAGCATATTAACACCGGGGTCAAGCAAGAATCAACGGAGGAATGTCTCATCGAAGCTGGGTATACAACTTCAGAGATTGCAAATGTCTTTGGACAGCAGCAACCGCAGTTTCCACAAGAAGATGATGTTCATCTCGATTCACAGAGCCATTTATCTAATCAAAGGGCAGCATCGCAGGTTGCGGCGAAGGATCTAACATGCGAGATTCAGGTTGGGCAGTTGGTTTCAGAGGTACGCACAGTGGAAGTTACAACGGCGGGACAGTCCTTGGTTTTGCCCCAGCCAATGGTTCAATTGGATATAACCAATGTAGGTTTCTCTCAGCCAGATCATAATGACTCAGTTCAGCCTGAGACCAGCAACAAAGCAGTACCTAAACAGTGTCAACACAGCACCATTATAGCACCAAAACAGGGCCAACACAGCACCCAAACAGAGGAACCAATGGCCCTGCCTGGGCTCTGTTTTGCAACAGCAGATGCGAGTTTCAACATAACAGTGTCTATCGCAGCTGGAGCTGCTTCTCCAGTACGTGACACAGACCATGCAAAGCTCTTTCCTCGAACCGACTCTCATTCGAAGCAGTCAAGTGCTGCTGCAATACAGGCAGCTAGCGCTGAAACAGGGCTGTCGTCAGTCTAGGATGGGTTGTCGGATGATCACGTCTTGCATTCACAAACGGACGTCATTGAAACTTCGCACAGTGTAACAAGCAGGATGCACGGGTTTTGCCGATTGCGATTAGCAATTTGTTGAAGGAGGGACGTTCTTTGCGGAAAAAGAAGAAAAAAAATGAATGTCAATACTCTTGAAAGCGCCACAGATGACAGCGATGAGGCGGAGTCGGACTCGGAGGTTGGACCGGGCACACAAGCTATCAAGGATTTAGAATTGGGGGCGATATCTGACGCGGACCGAAAAAAGAACGTCAAAGCAGTGGTTCCTACGGGCACTCGTCGCAAGACTAAGAAGGGTTTGCCTTCCTCCCGCGTTTAAGATGATAGAAAATTTTATGTTTTGGAATGCTCGTGGTGTTGGCAATAGGGCCACGAGAAGGCGGTTACAAAAGATGGTTGTGGAACATAATGTCAGAATTCTTATGATTGCGGAACCTATGATTGATGCTAGCAGGTACATGGAGATTGGTAACAAATTAAAACTTGGCGGTTTTGCTTCCAATGACATGTTTGGCGGCAAGATTTGGCTTATGTGGGATACTTCTCTTACTTTCTCAGTGGTGGACATGTCGGACCAGATCATTCATTGTCAGGTAACAGACTCATCTTCACGAGGTTTTTAATTTCTTTTGTTTATGCTAAATGCTTTGTGGATGAACGAAGGGAACTATGGTCAAATATGGTCAATTTTGCGGCTAATCATGATTCTCCATGGATGGTCGGTGGGGATTTCAATACATATTTACATTCGGGGGAAAAAGTAGGGGGAGTTGCACCATCACTGGCTAGCATGGCTCACTTTTCAGATTGTATTGAAACATGTGGTTTAATTGATTGTGGATACTCGGGTCCTCGACTAACCTGGTGTAATAATAGGCGGGGAAGTGAGCGTATTTGGGCCAGACTTGACTGGATTTTTGTCAATTCGGCGTGGACTACAGTCTTGTCTCATCCTAGAGTTGAACACCTCAGTCGCACATTTTCTGATCACTCCCCATTGCTGGCATCTATGCCCTCTCAACCTCGGATTGGATTCATGCCTTTTCGATTCTTAGACATGTGGACTACACACCCGGAGTTTATTAATCTGGTTAAGGACATTTGGATGACTGATTTGGATATTGCCAGACCCATTGATAGAGTGGATGCCAAATTGAAATTGACCCGTCGAGCTCTTATACAGTGGAACCGAATGGTTTTTGGGAATGTGTTTAGCAGAATCCGTGCTCTAGAGGACGAAATGCAACAATGGGAAACTATTTTATTGGCGGGTTTTGATAATGGTAACCATAATGGTCTAAATGTTGATGCCAACTGGGATACTAATGCTTTCTGCAATTTAAATCACTGTCAGGCTAAATACAGATTAGTTCTCAAAAAGGAGGAGCTCTACTGGATTCAGAAATCAGGTGAAAAAGATTTTAAGGAGGGGGATGCCTGCACCAAATATTTTTTCGCATCCACAAAGTCTAAACAAAACGGAGGCCCATCAATCAGATTACTTTACCATGCGGCAGGATTATTTCGGACCCTGGTGAGATTTTTACTAATGCCACTGATTTCTTTGCTAATTTGCTATCTTCCCAAGGTACTTGTATGGTGGATGCAGATTTGTTGAATTGTATTCCGAGACTGATGAATTCTGCTCAATGTGAGTTTTTGGTAAAACGTCCTTCTCTGGAGGAAGTGAGAAATGCGGTTTTTGACATCCCAAAAAATAGTGCACCGGGTCCGGATAGATTTACTGCTGATTTTTTTCAGGCCTGTTGGGATTTCCTGAGTAAGGATATTTGGGAGGCTGCTGGTCAGTTTTTTGTTGGGGAGGCGATGCCGGCTTCGTTCTTGGCTAATTTCATGGCTTTAATTCCTAAAACTGATAATCCAAGCTCCTTTGCTGAATTTCTCCCAATCAGTTTGTGCAACGTGATTTGTAAGATTTTTAGTAAAATCCTTTGCACTAGACTGGCAAATCTGTTGCCCGTCCTTATCTCTCCGGAGCAAGGAGCATTTGTTAAAGGAAGGTTCATTGGTGAAAATATTGGCCTTGCACAGGAGTTGATTAGGGATATTAATCGGAAGGTTTTCGGCGAAAATGTGGTTCTGAAAATTGACATGGAGAAAGCCTATGACAGAATGGAATGGAATTTTCTATTTGCGGTGCTTAAAAAAATTGGCTTTAATGGTAGATTTTGTCACATCATCTCCAACTGTATCGCCTCTTGTGGTTTTTCAGTATTGCTTCAAGGCGCATACAAAGGATTTTTTCGATCTACCAGGGGATTAAGTCAAGGAGACCCTTTGTCTCCATTCTTATTTATTATTGCTTCCGAAGTGTTGAGTAGGGGATTAAAAGAGGCTTTTGTCAGAGGAAAAATTGGGTATTTCTATACTCCCATGGCTTGCAGTCCTATTTCACACCTTTTATATGCAGATGATACAGTCATTTTCTTAAATGGACGAAGATCTTCTGTTTGGGGATGCATGGAGTTTTTGAATTGTTATTGTCAGACTTTGGGCAAAAAATAAATGAAGGCAAAAGTTCGTTTATCTTGGCGGACAAGGCATGTGCAGAGAAAATTGTAGGTTTCAAAACCTACACGGGCTTCCAGTTTCAAGATGCTCCTTTGAAATACTTGGGAGGGCCAATTTTCCAAGGAAGAGTTAAAATTACATATTTTGAAGATTTGATTGTTAGAATTCAATCGCGGATTCATGGATGGAAGGCGAAATTGTTATCACCGGGAGGCCGTTTAATCTTGATTAAACATGTCCTTAGCTCGATTCCAATTTATATTCTCAGTACCATGTGTGTTCCTATGAAAGTTTTATCCCGGATTAACAGTTTGTTGGCAGACTTCTTCTGGGGGGATTGAAAAGACAGACTGAAGAAAAAATGGGTATCATGGACTAATATTTGTTTCCCATAGGATGAAGCAGGTCTGGGGTGCGAGACTTGATGGTAGTAATGCGGGCGTTTCGACTCAAGGCACTCTGGAGATTACGTACTTCAAATTCTCTTTGGGCTAACTTCATGAGAAACAAATACTGGGTGCATGGGGTGGCGTTGAATGGTCAAGTTGTGAAAAGTGGCTCTTCTCCATTTTTCAAAGAGATCATGCTTGGCAAGTCCCTCTTTCTGAGCAATTCGATGTGGCGAATTGGTAAGGGTAATATCAGTTTTTTTGAGGAAAACTGGCATACGGTAGCATCCTTCAGAAGATCGGCGGTTTTGGTTGGTCAAGGTGTGTGGCCTTCGGTAAATGAGGTGATTTCAACCAATTTTGAATTGGTAAACCCAGAAGTCAGGCATCTAGTAAGGACACTTTTTGATGAAAGATTATATGGCGAGGTTTTTCAAGCGGATGAATGTGTTTGGGCTCCGAATCCAAATGGGAATTTCTCCCTTCAATCGGCATATGACATGATACGAAGAAAAGGGACGGTAAATGGCATCTATAAAATGATTTGGCATAATATGATTCCTTCTAGAATCTCAGTTTTGGTGTGAAAATTACTCTATAGAGGGATACCAGTGGATGGGGAGTTGTACAGATGCGGATTTAGTCTGGCATCTAGATGTAGATGTTGCCAAAGGCAAAAACGAGAATCTCTGAATCATTTATTTTTGGATGGGGAACTGGCGATGCAGGTGTGGCGCCATTTTGAGTTGATTTTTGATGTGCATATCAGAAAACCAGCAGAAATCGCAACGACTCTTGTCATTTGGTTCCGGCGAGCCAAGATGAGCACACAAACAGGTGTGTTATCCCTTCTCACTCCTATGTTCATTTTATGGGAAATATGGAAACAGCGGTGCAAATGTGTTTATGAGAATGTTGTTCCTAATCCTGCCTTTGTGATTTTGAATATTCGGCACAATTTGCACTTAGCAAACAATTTTATAACTCCTAAGCAAGTCAGCTGGTCTAAGGCTCCATTACGGGCTTTGGGGATACAAGAGATTCCAGTTTTGCGAAAGCTAAGTAGAATTGTTTTTTGGCATCCCCCTCCGCCAGAGTTTGTTGCTCTTAATGTGGATGGTTCATCCCGTAAGAACATAGCTACCATAGGTGTGGTCATTAGAGACTCTAGGGGTATTTGTGTTGTGGGAAAGCAAATGTTTTTTGGTGCAGGCTCTAATAATAAAGCGAAAATATTGGCCCTAGCCGAGGGACTCCGCCTTTGTCTCTCATTGGGTTTTAGACAGGTGGTTGTTTAGACGAATTCTGAAATTGTTTGTGGGTGGTTTAAGGGAAATTTTAAAATACCGTGGCATTTGGAAAATATTTTGAAAGAAATTAAGCGTTTGGCGGAACAAATGACGCTAGATTGCTCCCATATTTATAGAGAAGCCAACGCGGTGGCGGATGCTTTAGCAGATAGAGCACAACGAGACCATAGTACTGTCTCTTTCGAAGCGAGTGCTCTTCCTAGGCGAGTGGCAGGTTTATCGGTGCTTGACCGCTGGCATACAGCATACATACGTCACGGGGACGTGTAGTCATAATCAGGATGGGCAGTTATATGTACTGGAACAGTGAGCTTTTTGGGGGCTCTGTTGTAAAACAGAGTATCCCCTGTTTTCAGCGTTGGAGAAGGCCTGCTTTGAATGCGAACTGCCGGGATTTGCTGCGGCCTGGCAGTGCGGAGTTAGGTGCGGTATGGTGCGGAAGATTGAGGGTGGGACGCAGTCTGCGCAGCAGTTTAGACGGGGCGCGGAAGCTGTTTAGCTTGGGCATGGAGTGGTGGGCTGTCCTGCTGCGACGCTGCGATGCTGTGATGTTGCGGCTTGATGAGACTGAGCAAGATTGGGCAATGGTAAGTGCTGATACCAGGTAATGGCAGGGCACTCTGCTGAAACAGAGTGTCCCCTGCTTCTCGGAGCAGGCCTAGGCTGCGAACTGGACGGACTGCTGCTGAAACAGAGCGTCCTGCTGCTGAACCAGAGCGTCCTGCTGAAACAGAGCATCCTGCTGCTGTGCTGGGTGCGGGGCTGCTGCGTTGCAGTGGCGATGCTGGGTGCTGTCCGTTGTCGGGTTGATGAGTGCGAACATGCTGTTGCGAGCTAAGCTTTAGTGTGCTGCGCTAAAGCTGGATTAAATTGTTGCATTTTGCTGCTTTTCTGGATAGATTGTTGTTTTGTTTGCTGTTTGTTGGGTTAATTGGCTGAATAAGCAGGATTGCATATGGTTGACACGGGGTGAGGTCTCTTGACAGTATGATTGGCTTGGTGAGTCAAATTGGCAAGATTTTACAAGTTGCAAGATTCGGTTATAGTTTTGTAATTTGCAGTCTTAGGTTTTTGAGTTAGAAGAGTTGTTTAGCATTGGTTTAATGATGTAGTTTTTCATTTGGTTTCCTTTCTCGGGTAAAGTCGTCATGTACCCCCGACAAGTGTAAAAGAATTTTTTCAAGTAATAAAGGTCTGGCATTCTATAGTTGCCCCTCCTCACTGGAGGTTTAATTAAAAAAAAAAAACAAAACAAAACAAAATAAAAGGGAATTTGGCTTCTTACTTTTAATGCAGCTTCCCTGTTTCCAGGTGGTGCAGCCGGCAATATAGTTGTTGCAACGTTAATTGCTTGAACAATTCCTTTGTTCTGTAGTCTCTCTGATACCGTAGCTGCCAACTCCACTCCAGAGTAACCACAACCAACAACAGAAACATGGACTGGGGATGAATCCTTCCCAAACTTTTTTCTTTCCAATGTTCTCAATCTTTTATCGACTTTCTGCATCATAAATAAATATATAAATACACAAATAACGGACATTAATTGCAATTTGGAAAGTCCAATACACTTGAGAAATTTTACTCTAACTGCAGATGCTAATATGTACCAAAACAGCGGGTTTAATTATTGACAACATAATCAATGACGCAGAAAAAAAATTGTAATTTTAGCTTGTTT
This sequence comes from Berberis thunbergii, assembly GCA_003290165.1. NCBI lineage: Eukaryota > Viridiplantae > Streptophyta > Magnoliopsida > Ranunculales > Berberidaceae > Berberis > Berberis thunbergii. The sequence goes on along the minus strand of QNQO01011197.1, from coordinate 26,165 downwards.
ATAATTTCTATTTAATTCTGTTAGCTCTGTATGTACTGCTTGAGATGCAAACATTGGATTTCGTGTTAAGTGAACAAACTTTACAATGAATTGGCACGGTGAGATAATGCTATTGTCAAATTTTGGACTCCGACATTAGCAAGACAATGAAACTTTCCACTGTAAAGATTTCAAAACAAAAGGTCTGCTAGAAATTGTAACACTTCCTCATTCATTATGTTTCTCCTTTTCATATTTCCAAACTAAAAACTGCAATTCCCTCTGTGAACTGAATACCTCTTAAGATTTACATTATGGTCTTTTACATTGTCCCTTTCAACAGAAAATGCTTTTTTGCTCACACTCACAGGCAACAAAAGAGGGGGAAATTTAGAAAAATTGAATCAATGGGGAACAACCAAAACTGATCATGGAAGAAAACAACTTGAAATTCTGTAACAATCCAGAAACCAAATAATCTGATTACCACTTCAACAATCCATAATTCTAACAAATGAAGCATGCCCATGATTCAAATCAAATAAAGAATCCTGCCCATCACAAAGATTCTATAAAAACATGAAGTTTTATACCTAACCTTCTACACTTTTAAAACATTGGATTAATTAGAAGAAAGGGAAAAGTAGAAGGTGTGATGAAGCAATCAACAAACACCAACCTGAGTAATCAACAGGCTAGAATGCAAATATGTCACTGGTACTGGCTTTGCCCTCGAACCAATATGCAATGTTCTCTTCGATAGAACAATTAAAAAGAACAAACTCCTGACTCACAATACTTATCTGTGATGTTGGAGAAAATAGAAGCAATGTTTGTCAGAAAACAACTAAGATAATCTAGATGTCTTGACACAAATTTTATCCCCACTTCAAGATAACTAATTAGGGTAAAATGGATTCAGTGAATGAATTTTTAGAAGATAGTTAGCATCAGACAAGCAAATTAAATCTAACATTATCTAGGCATTTTCGATCAGCAAGTCTTATCTTTTTAGGCATTGAATGCATTGCCAAGGCTTTAGCATGGTTCTTCAACATACTTCATAGGACTATGGCTACCATGCCTTTAAAAACACTTCCTGTAGCATGCATAATTAATAAAACGTAAAATATAAATCAAGCAGAGTAATACTTACTGTATCAAAAGGATCTAAAGCTGTTATAGGATTTTCTAATATTGATATGTACCCTAAAAATTACATACAAATCCAACAAAGGTATGCACAGCCAGAAACTTACTGTCCATTTGGAAGCTCATATGGAGTCATAGGAATATTTGCATATGCACTCTCTGCAAGTCATGGATATGAACAATAAGAACGAAGTCATTAACAGAGCATATGCTTTCAATGTGAAACGTTAGAAAGATGTTTTAAGTTTAATCTCAGTTTTTTATTAAAAATAGAACATCATAGCCCTATGCCTACCATGCCTTTAAAAACACTGCTCACAAAATATGTATATTATCTTGAAAATACAAACAAATAGTAAATTCCACAATTACAACATATTAAACGCATGAGAATACACAAAAACTGATAGAAAAGCTTAAACCATTCAGGATATTGTACAAACGAGAACAACGATATATTAACAGACTAGGTAGCTAATCTTAAATTAAGTAATGTGGAAGGATATTGAAGGCACACTAACAAGAAAACCAAGGTGCTTGCTCTTTTGCCAGCTGATGTCAATTTTCAGTCTTTTCATTTTCAAGCAGAGGTATCTTACAACTTTCGACTTAAATAAATTTTTTTGTTTTATATATATCTATGGCATGCTTCAACAAGAACAGGGACGAAAGCAAGCAAAACTGTTGAAACCCGTTGCAAATTTGGCTTTTTAAAAATAAAATCAAATGTCTGTTTACCTGGTTTTGAACCCTGGACCTCTCTCCTATTTTGATCTATGGATCACTCTCTAAAATTTAATCTCATATCTATTATACAACTCTTTGTGGTAGAGTTTATAAGGAGATAGTAATGACTTGGGTTTGGACCCCTTGGGGGTACCACTCTTTTATGAGGACTCGCGCCCGCCGTCGTCCATCCGGTCGGGTCGGGTCGGGTCATTTAGAGAGCAAAACAATTTTTTGCTAAAAATTTATTTAAACGAAAAATAAAATTTAGAAATTCTGAAGAGAACTGAATCTGGACAGTCTTTCTAAAACACGTTTAGCATAAGTTGCGGCGGGATTTCTTCTTCACGTTTTGATTTTAATCTCCACGCGATTGATGCCAGTGAATAGAGTCTATATTTCGTTTTCGAATGAACAGTTTTTCTCTCTATAAATACTATTTCGACTTACAGTTTTATATAGAAGAAAAAAAAGAAAACAGAGTGTTCTTTCGAAATCAAAGAGTATACAGTTTCGAAATCAGAAAAATTTTGCCAAACAGTCTTCGAGTTTCTGCTTCTTGCAAACAGTCTTTGAGTATACAGTTTTTGAAATCAGAAAAGTTTTTACCGAGTCTCTGCTTGTTGCTGATTTATTTCAATGGTATTGGTGATTCCGAGAAAATAAGGAGATTAAGGGTGAATTGTATTCCGTTCATCTACTGTGCAATTTTGGGCAGAGCCGCGAAACGTCTTAAAGAGAGCGACCTAGTCCGCGACTCAACCCAAGCAAAATTGGTACTTTCCTACCTTTTTAATTCGAATTTACAGCATATTTTCCAACAATTTTAAGACGTTTTCTTTCCATGTCTGCCATGACTTCAATTACTGAAATTGTTGCAAAAGACCTTAATAGGCCCTTTCGTTTTGAGGGCCAACACTTTAAAAGATGGAGACAAAAGATGTTGTTTTTTCTAACAACATAAAAGGTTGCATATGTTTGTAATACTGAAAAACCAACAATGCCGGCTGAACCTTCGGAAACCCAAACTAAAGAATTAGACCGTTGGATTGAAAATGATTTTTTATGTAAAAATTTTATCCTGATTGGTCTTTCTGGTGATCTTTATGATTATTACTGTTCTGAACAAACTGCTAAAGATATTTGGGAAGCCCTTAGAAAGAAATATGACACTGAGGAGGCTGGCACAAAGAAATATGCTGTCAGTCGCTATCTAAAATTTCAAATGACTGATGATAAGTCTGTAGAAACCCAATCACACGAGCTTCAAAAGATTGCTCATGAAATTATATCTGAGGGAATGACTTTAGATGAGCAATTTCAAGTAGCTGTTGTGATAGACAAATTGCCCCCTAGCTGGAAAGATTTTAAGAATGTCCTTAGGCATAAAACTAAAGAGCTTTCCCTAGAAAGCCTGATAACCCGACTTCGTATTGAGGAGGAAGCCAGAAAACAAGATCAGAAAGATGAAGTTCTGATTATATCAAAACCAAAGAAATCTACCCCTGTGTCTCTGAAACCCAATGGAAAGACAATGAAAAATAAAAATCATAATAAAAATAGGAACATTCATAATCGGAACCAACAGAACCGGAACAATCAGAACCGCAACCATCAGAACCAGAATCCTCCGCGAAATCAGAATGGACAGAAACATCCCTCCAAAAATGATTCAGCACAGTTCCTATGCTACACCTGTGGTAGGCCAGAGCATATGGCCAGGAACTGCCGGAACGGATCTCGCCCTACACCTCAGGTGAACCTAACTGAATACCAACTTATTGCCATGATCTCTGAGATCAATTTTGTTGGTGGATCCGAGGGACGGTGGGTCGACACTGGTGCTTCTCGATATGTCTGCTATGATCGAGAAATGTTCAAGTCCTATTATGAAGTTGAGGACAAGAAAGTGTTGTTGGGTGATTCCCACTCCACTATAGTTGTTGGAACTTGATCAGTAGAACTGAAGTTTTCCTCTGGAAAGACTGTTATCCTTAAGGATGTCCTGCATACTCCAGAGATGAGGAAGAATTTAGTATCTGGTTATCTTCTGAACAAGACTTGGTTTACTCAAATTATAGGGGCTGATTTATATACTACCACAAAGAATAATGTATTTGTGGGGAAAGGTTATGCAACTGATGGAATGTTTAAGTTAAATGTTGAAGCGAATAAAATTTCTAGTTCTGCTTACATGTTGTGCACTTTTAATATATGGCATGCTAGACTTTGTCATGTTAATAAGCGTATTATTAAAAACATGAGTAACTTAAGACTAATTCCAAAATTATCATTAAATGATTTTGAAAAGTGCAACCATTGTAGCAAGCTAAGATAACCAAAACACCACATAAATCTGTAGTTAGAGAATCTGAACCTTTAGATTTGATACACTCAGATATATGTGAACTTGATGGTATCTTGACTAGAAATGGAAAACGTTATTTTATTACGTTTATTGATGATTGTTCTAATTATACTTTTGTTTACTTAATGAAAAATAAAAGTGATGCCTTCACTACACAAAAAATCCCCATTAGCAACGGTTTTAAACCGTGGGGATAACCCATTGTCTCGGCTAAGAGCCGTGGGCTACAGAGGCGTCGCGAAATTCCTTTTAACGGCTATAAACCGTTGCTAAACATTTTAGCAACGATTTTATGTTTGAGGAGGTGTGGTGATTTTCAGCATTTAGTCACGGTTTTAAACCGTTGCAAGAACAATAGCAACGGTTTTTAGCCGTGGCCACATTAGCCACGGTTTTAAGCCGTGATAAGATATGGATAATAGCAATGGTTCTAAGCCATGGCTAACCCTGGCCACGGTTTTAAGCCGTGGCTAAACAGTGAGAAATAAGTCGTGGCAAACGTAATAGCAACGGTTTTTAGCCGTGTCAAGTCATTGCCACGGTTTTAAGCCGTGGCAACCGATGAAGAAATACCACGGTTTACAGCCGTGGCAAGATGCGACCAAGGTTGTAAGCCGTTGGCAGTTAAAACAAAATTCAAAAAAAAATTATGGTTTGTTGCGAAAATAATATAATACAAAAAAAAATTTATTTTTTTTGTTGCTGCTGCAGAATTGGAACAATCCAATTTCAAACTGATAATGCAATCACAGAGAATCTTCCATAGGAAGGAAAGATTGATTTGATTGGAATGTAAATGTTACAATGGTCTGATAGACTAGAATGTATTAGGCACAATTCAAGATTGCCAATCTCCTACACTTGTACAAAGTGTTTACAAAAATGAATCAATGCTTTCTGTTACAGACTTACTAGTATCTAAGATGTGCAAATCTTGCAGTGGATCCTTCCCATCTGTTCCCCCAAACACAAACAGATTGTTCCCAACAGCTGTGCAACTGTGACTATCCCTCGGAGAAGGTGGATTTCCCTTCATCATTGGCTCCACAGGAAGGAGAGAATGGACAGAAATGATAAGGCCCTTGATGAAATCTTCAGGGCACTCATCATCGAGCAACTGTCCTACAACTAATTGGGAATTTTCTGGATTGACCTACAAAGCAATGAACGAGACGACACTTTCTTATTAATTCTCTTAAATACATAGTAAAGCCAAAAAGGACTAAATATCATAATACCACACAAACTTCAATACATGCCGCAAAAGAACACATATCATCAAAAGAAGGAAACTCACCTTCTGGACATAGCCTTCAATGTATCGAAGCATATGGTTGGTGTACAGGTAGTGTGTCAGATCAGGAACAAAACCAAAACGGTCGCATACATTAATCAAAGGGCGAGCATCTGGAAGCTTGGCTTCCATTAAAAAGTTCTTGATCTTCTCCGCGTCATAAAAACTTGACTCTCTTGTGACACGCTCGACCCCTTTGATTTGTCCAGTTTTCGCAGCAGCTTCAATATACTTAAAATGAATGTCGGGATCCTCACTGTACCAGGAAAATGACCGGTGAGAGTCAGGAAAAAGAAGTGAGTGTACTGGAAAAGGGGAGGGCAGTAGTTACTAAAAAAATACCTGGAGCTCAAATACGGACGGATTTGAATTTCTCAAAGAGTTTTATACATGACTCAACACCCAACTGCTCAGAGTACTCTTTGGCAGCTTGCAAAAAAACATTTTTCCTCTCAAATTAACCAGCAAAAGGTCCTTCATACATTCCAATGCCCACTCCCTGGAAAGGGCTCCAAAGAACTCTACAAGTGACTCGACAACACCCATATTTTAGAATAACATTACATGCACTACTCTCAAACGAAAGTATGAGTATTAAACTTTACAAACCTGGGGCTCAATTGCATGAGTATTCACAATGACACGTTTTATATCCGATAACTCAGTGTAATGCTGCAGGGAGGCACACAAACAAAGAATAAACATCTTACACCATAACAAAAGGTTTTACCCGCATACAAATGTAAATCAAATACCTGAAGAGCACGGATATAAAGACCAGCCTTTTCACAGAGCTGTGCTATTCTAGGACGGTCATAGTGACTGAACATTCCATTGGCCAATATGGCATCAGCTACATTTGGAAATGTCACTAGATTGATCTCCAGGACCTGCATAGAAGGAAAATCATGTGTTTAATGTTGACTTAGGTTGAATGAAAGAACATACACCATAATAAATTCATTGAAAACTATATCAACCTTTGTTTGAAGAAAACCATCACTACTACAAATATAGGCTTGCATAGCGCTTAAAAATAGGCTTAGATAGCGCTTTTTAGCGCTATCTAAGCTACCGCTATGGTAGCTTAGATAGCGCTCAAAAAAGCGCTATGCAAGACGCGTACTTGAATAGCGCTATCTAAGCGTTATTTTTTTTTTTAATTAACTTCAATAGCGCCTTCTAAAGCGCTAATTTTTTTTAAATTAGCTTGCTATTTAATTTAAATGATTTTTTTAAATTAGATTTGTTTATCTGCTAAGATAGCGCGTAAATAAGCGCTATAGAAGTAATTAGATTGTTCTTAGATAGCGCTTAAAGAAGCGCTATTGTAGTATATATGTTAAACTTAGATAGCGCTATCTAAGTTATTTGATTTGTTTTTTCTATTTTTCCGATACCGATTTTCTGGGCTAAATATAATATTTAATATAATAATGACAACGTTCAATCAATCAATAAAGACACAACATGATAACTAACTATTTCTCATTCATTCAAAATATAATTTAAGCATTCATACAAAATTGTTAATATGCTATCATATATATACACCAGCTTTTTTGGCCACGAAATGAAATGGCCAACAGCTTCTCCTACAGTCCTAACTTCGTCTGTACATTGCGGCACCGCTGAATGTTTCTCAGATTCTACCGCCACTTCAAATTGTATCCTCGCATAACCTGAAATTGCATCATGGCATTGTATAAGTATAACAACACACACACACTAAGTTGGTATATAAATCTTAACCTGAAATACAAGAACGCACCTATTATTGCTACTATATATATGCAAACCACTGCCAAACACAAAGGGTATTGTATCAGTAAGATAAATGTAAATGACTAAAGGTCCAACTATATTTCTTGATAGCAGCCTTCTCAACTAATATATATATATATATAGTAGCAGTACTAGGTGTGGAACTTACCCCAGAATAACCAACTGTGTAGATGAGGCATTGGCCATTCTTGCAATACTAGCAAGCCATTCTGAAGGGAAAGCAGCAATTGGAGCTGCTGTTGGTGTGCCAGTACTTGTGGAGGTAATTAGGAGCGGGTCACCAAGGAACAGAGAGAATGCTGCTGCAGTGCTGGTGCATCTGTGTTCAGGAGAACAAAGATATCTGGCAGATGCCCAGGAGCTTGGGATTATGGGTCCACTTTTGGATCTAGCACAAAATGGTACTGACAGAGGCAAGCGGAAGGCTGCTCAGCTGCTTGAGAGAATGAACAGGTTTGTCGAGCAACAAAAGCAGGTCCAAGCGCAAGTCGAGGTCCAGGCTGAGATTCAGATGCAGCAATCACATTCACAGCTACCATCTTCAGCAGGCTGTGTACATAGATAACTTCTCCTATTTGACTCAGGTTTCTTTGTTTCACGATAATTGAGACATTTTGCTTGATTAGGAGGCAAAAGTGGAAATATCACCTCCCTGACAAGTCATTCGTTTGTATCTTTGGGTTGGAATTCAAGTGTCGGGATACTAAGAGTTCAAAAAGAAGAAAGCTTGGAAAATGCGATTGCAAAAATGATAGACATCTCAATGTACCATGTATTGTTTAAACTTCCTTGGTTTTTATGGGAGGAAACCACTTTTATACCTACAAACTGTTGTGTTGCTCTTGACTTCTGCTTTTGAAATTTGCTATGACAAGAAATAATGAAAAGAATATATCACCTGATAGCGAGTTGCTTCCTGTGACAGTTTGTGGCTACAGGCTTTGATTACTGAAGGCGGAAGTGGATTTCTCTAGCACTTTTGCTTTTGCTTTTGGTTTATGAAGGTTGGGTAGCTTACACTGGTAGTGAAGATAGAAAGCATAAGAAGAAGAGCATCATAGCAGTGATAAAAATCGCTGCATTTAAGATTGAATCACCAAAATCACTCTTTATCGCATTAATTTATCAACTGTGTTTAATTTTGCAAAGGTAACACTATCTCACCTCTATTAGAGATATTTCACTCCATCTCCAAGGTCATTGTAGAAGTTTGGCCTTGTAATTCCATCCAACTTAGAAACACTGGAGAGTCTTCAATAAGTCAGTTATCATCACCCTGTCCATGAAGAGCTAGGTTGGTCACATATATTGATGTGCTTCAATACCATGTTTAAATGATTAACCCAACTGAAATCTATTACTTGTACAATTGAAACAATAACTTTTAATTTACTTACTTGAAATTCACTACTGAAATTAGAACTCAAAGAGAGGCAACAATGTTCGGTAATAGCTTCCATTTTCAAATACAGCTGCTTGCAAGACAGCAGATTAAGAAGCAAAATTCAGGAAAAAAAATAAAAATTCCCTGACTCTGGCAAGCCCCATAAAGTGTGTAACATTGGTGTCATCTACTCGTGTTTAGTCCTAAAATGTTAGTTGTAGATTCCTTAATTAAATATTGCATGAAAAAAATATGAAAAAAATGAACTACAGCCAATATATATTGAACTAAATGCTTGATATATTAGTTCTTACCAATGATCCACCCATTAAAGGCACGAGCAAAGAAGGAAGCATCACGGTAGTTCCCAGCATTAAGATAAAGTTCTGAAATCCCAATATGATGGTTTCAGCTGCATGAGTAGGCTTGTAAGTCATATATAAATGTAAAACAGACAAAACGATAGAGAAGTCTCAACCATTATGTTCCGACATGCAAACCAGTGACAAGTGACATGAAAATTCCAGTGCAGATAGTTCAATTTTAAAAGTACCTTTGATAGGATGTAATGAAGTGGTTTCATTAATTGACCTCTCTATACTGTATATGAAACAAAGTCACCAAGCACACTACTACTAAAATTTAGGGCCAAATTGACATCAGCATCTTATAAAAGCTTCCCAATTTAGAAGCCTAAAAGAAACATCGATGAAATAACTCTTAACAATTTATTCGAACTAATGTCCTTCCTTTTCTACTCCTTGGGTACATTGATACCAAAGAGATTAACAGAATATAGCTCACACACTCCCACTACTTTGAAGATCCTACCCACAGATGACATTAAAAAGTTTGATCTTAACGTAATTAATTATGAAAAGAATTTAACACAAGTAAAACTTATTCAATGTAATCGATTACATAGAATATACTGTATGGTGTCTGAAAAGACATGCTAAATTATAGAGAAGTAGGAAGAGATCTAACTTAATGGACATGTTCTCAAGTTCTCCTTTTAGACATATACAAAATAATAAACAACAGAAATAAATGTTCTAAATTCATAAGACAATTCCACTCTCTTCAGAGCATTTATTTTCTAACAAACAAAGATTTGAGTAACAACTTTTCTAAGCCCAACAGAACCATACCATTTAGCGTATAAATGTCTGACCTAAATTCACCAACAAATACAATTGAAAAACACAAAAATGGAGCGAGTGAAGAAGAGAGAACACAATATTACTAAATCCAACAAAATAGTTTTCACGATTAGCAAAAGCAACGATTCTAGGTAACCCATTAGGATGATCTCTACAAAATTAAAATTTTGAAATGGTAGAGGCAAACTTCACACTCTTTAGTGCATTATCTTATAATTGAAACTACTCTGCAACTTCTTAAACCTCCATTACAAACTATTATGAAACCCCCTGTTAAACAGGCTATTCTGCAACATCTTAAAAACTCCATTGAACAAATTACTCTGACACTTCTTGCAAACTCCATTAAACAGTGTACATTTCTAGAGCGGCTAATCAAATCCCATGAACATAGACATCAACGAGAAGCAAGAAAGCCACATAATAGAGAAAAAGAATCAACCTATACTGAAAGGCTCTATAACATTGACAAAACAATACACTGTATCTAACCTAAACTTACCAACAAAAACAATTGAAAAACAGGAAAATGAACTAAAATGGCGCAACCTTAGAAAAGAGATCAAAATTCACCGAACCCAACAAAACAATATATCTTGATCAGCAAAGAAACGATTCTAAATAACCCTTTGGGATGAACTCTACATGATGAAAATTATGTTTCTGTAAAGCAAAACCTCAGTCTTTACAACATTATGTTCCAATTGAAATTAATCTACAACCTCTTAAAACCCCATTAAAGGGCCCACTCTGCAACTTCTTAAACCCATCAAATAAGCTACTCTGAAGCTTTTAAAAACACCTACTAGAACCTCTCAAACACCAAATCAAACATTCCACATTTCTCAAGTTTTTAACAAAACCCCATTATGAAAAACAGCATAAACAAGCAAGGAAATCATGCAAAATGAACTAACTAGAAAAACAATCAAATTCTACCCTTTAACACGTCAAACATAATACAAATTATATGATTAAAAAAAAACCCATAAAATGAAAAAATGGCTCCATGGGTTCTCACCCCAAGAAGGATTGGAATCAATACAGTAATCCAAGTCCTGCAACTGCTCCATTGAACACCAGACAATATACAATTGTCCAAAACCACCAAATTCCCATCATCAGACACATCAATCCCAACCCCCACTGTCATCTTCTTCACCAAAATCAAAACCCCACACTCACAAATGGATCAAAAGGGGGTTAAACCCCACAATCTACTAATCAAAACTAAATCTTGAAAAAACCCAAATGTTCAATCAGACCCCCAAAACACAAAACACAAAACACCAACAGTGACTGAGTGAGAGTCGAGCGAGAGAGACGAACCTGGTCCTTTCCCTGCGACTCCTCGGTTCTTCGCCTCCTCGCCTCCTTTGGTTCCTCGCCTGAGTCGCCTCCTTCCTCGGTTCCTCGCCTGAGTCGCCTCCTTCCTCGCGTCATTCCTCGGTTCCTCGCCTCCTCGATCTGGTTCCTCGCCTCCTCGCCTCTGTTCCGTCCCTCCTCTCTCTGTGTTTGAAAAAATGGCAAAAGCAAAACCAAAATACACTGAGGTCAAGATTTAGGTTTTTATTAGGGCTTTTGATATAAACCGTCCGATCATATCAAGATCTTAAAAAACGAGATTTAATTTGATATTTGAAGCGCTATACAAGAGGAAAGTAGCATAGCGCTTTTAAAGCGCTATCCAAGCACTTTAAAAGCGCTATGGTAGTTTTGGTAACGTTTTTTCACATAGCGTTTTTTAAAGCGCTATCTAAGACATAATTAAGATAGCGCTTAACTGAAAAAAAAATTTAAAAGCGCTATTGTAGCGTTTTTTTTTATTTTTTTTTTTTAAAGACAAATAAGCGCTATCTTAGTGCCCACTTGGATAGCTCTTTAAAAAAGCGCTATCTAAGTGGCGTTACCTAAGCTAATATTTGTAGTAGTGCATGCTTTGGTAAATTTGGCTTCAACACATCCAAAAGAAAGGTCGTCGCTTCACGAATCAAGTTTCTCTGTGCCAGACAACAAAAGAATACAATAATATATATAAATGATACTTATATATACGGCATGACCACAAACCCCATCGTTGGAGTTCTAGTGCATGCAGCTTACTCCACTATGGCTGCACCCAATATGAACTGAAAGTTCTAACATATTATGACGATGGTAACAAAGTTGAACCTGAAGGAAGAGGTCAGTTATTGTGTTGTAGTCCACCGGACAACCGCCCTCCATTTGTGACATCATAAGAGCAAAATTTACAGCTCCCTGCTTGATTGAAAAAATTCATTAATTCAGAAACAGAGCGTGTCATTCAGAAATTAGCGGCAGGTTACCCTCACAAAAGTATGAAGTGTCAAATTCTAAATCAAAATGTCCTTTCTAAAAAGTGTTGACCAGGAAATAATGCAGGGTATACCACTGAACATATGCCACAACAGTAATAATTACACAACAAACTCGCTACAAGAATAGCACGATACAATGGCATATTGGCAATGCTAATGCATCATGGTTGAACATCTAATAAAAGTTAAAACCCATTAAATGAATATAACAAATAAGCGCACTAAAATTTCTGACCGTGTTTTTTGCCAGGATAGATAGGAGATGAGTGGAGTTGTTTGTCTAAAAAGAATTAAGAGGTTCATGACAATCCGAGTATTTTTGGTTGCTATATCAAAGAGACAAAAGACTAACTAGAAAGAGGATGGTCCCAATCAGACGCATTCTGAAAAGTTTACTACTACCATGAAACTACAAATAAGAGTCTGCCATGGCAGCTCTGTGTAGAGTGTAACTCATGCGTGCTTCAAGCCAGCTGTCCAACCTCAACTATGAAAAGACATAGGGATCCAATGGAAACATGAGAATAGTCCAATCAAATCCCAGAATTTCGGCAAAATTTTTCTTTGTTATTATATGGAAGCCTACTGATCTAGAAAATTAGAAATCTATATCAATGAATAACTACGTGAATACAGACAAATTCCAAATAAGACACAAGGTTGAAGAACTGGTTGTGAACTTAATTTACTTCTCTCAAGTCAAAACATTAAAAAGCTAAACAGAGCTCCTGATAACTGGCTACTTTTAGCATTTACTTGATAAACATAGAAGCACAAGTCCATGAAATTTGAAAATGAACTAAGATTTGATGATTGTCCCAACACACCATGAATAATTTAAACACACTGTATCCTAGAATGTTGATCATGTTTATTTAAGATGGCTTAACAGCAAAATTTACATGCATCAGACATTGCAAAATACCTGGGGATCTGATCTGAGGATTGTTTGTAGTAGAAATAGGTAATCGGGTGTATACCCAACCTGCATTTAACCAAACATCAACAAGAATAACAAATTCCAGAAACAATGTCAACCAATTCCAAATTCAGAATCAACCAAAGACTGGAACACAAAAATATAGCAAGTACCTGCTTCGAGTAAATCAAAATCTTGTCAAACTCTCTTCGTTCAGCAAAAGCTGCAACAACTTTTGGAGTAGCCCTTGCCTTTATATATATTTTCAGAGCAAGATCGTTGTCAACAGTCTACAAAACAAACAAAGATAGCGACGTTAAATTAGGAAAATAGCTCAAAGTCTGGATCAAAGTCCAGTATTGAATATTCAGATTAGAATTGTTTTGACATAACTGAAACTATAAAGAAGAATGTCATTCAATATTAGATTCCTAACCATACCTTGACAAGATCTCCGAGTTCCTCACTGCATTCAAGTTTATCCTCAGCCATCCAGTTCTCCAAAAGATTCTTTTTGTTCTGATTCACAACTAAACGAGATAATTCCAAAGACTCAAATGCATTGAGCTTTCCGTTAGTTAACAATGTCCCAAAGTATTGCAACAATGGTGGAGTTTGCCCAGCTTGCACAGGAACACTCTGCAAAAGGAAAGGTAAATATCAAAGACCAATCAAATGCCATGCTTCTTTTCTGCTCCCAGGATATCAATACATAAGATAAGAAATGAAAGCAGTGCTTTCATTTCATAGGAAGGAAACACTACATCAAAGGAATAAAAGGTATTAACACTACATCATGCACGCTAAGAGCCCAAGTTCACAGAATATTTTGAAAAATACAAATAAGACATGGATGTTGTAACAGTGCCTGCCTTTCTTGGTTTTCATTAGATTTAGAGGGTTAGTGTGACAATCAAATACCTGAAATTTTGCAACAGTGTCAGGGGTACGAAGGATTCCTTGAGGAGAATCGGCAGCAAGCTCAGCAGCTTCCTTATATTTGGTCTAAGAGAACAACTCCTGAAATCTTTAAACAACCTGAGACATAGAAGTTAAGTCAATAACACTTGTATGATGCAAAAAGGAACACCTGCACTTGCATTTTGCACTTCGAAAAAGTAACTCATGATGCCAAAAACACTTTGTAATGAAAATATGGCCTTATTTTCTCCAATATTATAATGTTCCTTTATTTTTTTGATATTTCTTTGATGCTTTCATAATGACGTAACATTCTTCAATACGTACTGATGGAAGAATGTTAGGCACGCACACTGCAGTAGGACAAGAAAAAAAAATTTATTGAACAAAAACAAACTGCTGAAAAATGGACAGGTTGTGTGAGTTGCTTAAGATCATAAACAAGCCAGATGGCTAGCACGTCTTTCTTAATACCATAAACACACCATGGTAAATTAGAGACACACTGCGACACGTGGGGGTTATAAGACAACGCTTGATACAACTTAATCAAGAAGCAAACAAAAGAATGGAATAATGAAGGAGTTCTTTCAATAACAAGAGTATAAAATATTCCAATAATTATCTTTTTGTTCTTTCAAATGTACCTAATAAGTTGGATAACTATTCACTAAAGTTGGATGTCCAACAGCAACTAATAGTGAATCTTCAAATTTATTGACAGGATTTTTCAGATTTAGGTCCAACCATTAATGTATTCCGAATGTACAAGCTATACAGTTTGGCAGCATACAAGTGCAGCTGAAAGAACATAACAAGTGCAGCTGAAATAGCATAACAGAATTCACACAATCAGTTTTTTTCGAATTTTTATTCACAATTAAAAGAACATAAACCATCACCCTACAAGTTGCATGCATACCTCCGTTTATGTAATCAAATTCACCATATTTAAGAGCTTCATCACTGATTTAAGTATGTCCAACATAGCTGATCTGCACTCAGAGTCTATAATCATGGGGCCTAGCTGGCCTGCTCGGATGTCATCACATAATTGGGCCCAATTGTGCTCAAGAAAGCTAATAGCTCTAAGGAATACAGAAGCGAAAACTGCACCAAGGCGAAGAACTTGGCGTCAATATATTAGACCGGCTAAGAGTTGGCAATACATACTTTGATCACTGTCAATGCATAGGATGGTTTGATCAGGGCTTTTGTGGTCGTTGAATGGGTCTTGAGGTTGACATTTGAAGTGCTTGCTTTTGGCCTCACCTCTTCTTCATGAAGTGCTCTGTAGGATCACAGTTTCATCATCAGATACATGTAACAAAAGAGAAATGAACAACAAAGATAAAGAAATTGAGATGATACCTAAAGAACAATACTTGAACTAGGTTAGATGGTCACCACATGTAAGGAGAATACCTCAACCACAGCTCAAAACCAGTGTGCTAACCGCGCACGCTGAAACCCGTTGCGGCCAGAAACAACACGTACAGCAGACACGTTGAATCGCACTCTGTCTGGATCAACATCGCACTCTGTTTGCAATGCAGAGCACGCTAAAACTGCAGCGCACCCTGCCTGGGACGCGCTCTATGTTGCAGTGTTTCCCTGGAGACAATGGACTGCCATACCTGACAGTTAGATGAAATAAATACATAAATAATTAAAACTGCAAATGCAAACTTCACAAAAAGTAGTCAAGCAATGAGAGTCTTAAATATGTATATTGATCATAAATAAACATGAAAAAGTAAATATAGTCAAAAAATTCACCATTAGACTCTTGGTTTTTGGGTGTTTTTGTGTAGAAAATAGAACTCCTGTATAAAGAAAGACATCATAATCAATATCAAAAGCAGTAAACATAAATATGAAAACAAAGCAAACTGTAGTATATGCACCATAGCAATCAAAGATGAACTAAGGTCATACCAATTGTTGCGAATGAGAATTCAAATAGAATAAACAATGTTTCAAATGGGATGAGGCAAGCAATAGTCATTTTGTGGTTAAATCTATAGATACTTGCACTTAAGCTTCAGCTAGTTACCTTAAAATGAACAATCACGTGCCCGTAGTGTATTTTACCACAAGAAGGAATGGATTTTCTCTGCAATAGATAATCTTCAGGACATAGTCTTAGCGCTGCTGCAATGTGAATCATCGCCATCAGATAAGGCGCAACAAATCCTCAGGATAGACAGAAGTGAACTGTAAATAATTCCAGAACAAATGTTTGCTTCCTCAAGTAATTCCAATATCTAAAAAGAACAAATGAAAAAGTAGTTAAGGACATGAAAATAAATGGATGGTAATTGTGCTCCAAGGAAGGCTGACATACAACGCTACATATTGACACATAACACTATACTTGGAGAAACTAAGATCACTTGCAAGGGGGCTAGGAATCACCAACGTCCAAATCATCAAGTTCCACATGATTTTTACACCATACGAAGAAATCACCAACGTCCAAATCCCTCACTCTTGTAAAGTTTCACCCCAGTCCTGAATTTGAAGCATAAGGAAAGTCTGATCTCTGTTGCAGGGTTCAATGATCCATGACAAGCGCAAGAGGATTGATGGATAGGATCTACAACCTCTATTGCTATCGCAATGACATTCTTTTCCCAATCACAAACTTTGTAGGTCCTTGACACTGAAGGAACAGGATTGCTTGGAGAAGGAAACCTCGCAACACCTTGAGAAGATGATGGTAATGGAGATGGTGGTAATGGAGATGGAGGTAATGGAGATGGTGGTAATGGAGATGGAAGTAATGGATTTTCTGGTTGACTTGTCGATTGTGCACGGGATGACGGTGTATCTTCAGTTCTTGTGTCCCTCCTTGTGTTCCCTCACTTGTTTATGGTCTCACATAAGTTCCACTTTCAAGGCTCTCTCGTATCCATCTAACATTTTCTTCCAATCTATCATATTTTTTGCTAATTTTTTTTACTTCCAATGTTTTTTTTCCAAAAGCAATGAACGGACGGGAAGTGCAGCATCATACTTCCTTTTAGAGACGGTGGTTCCAACACAACGAGTACGTCCCCTCGCTTCTTGGCCAAACACTTGGCTTAGAGGATCATCATCAATAGTGAGGTCAGTGGTACCCTGGGTTGAAGATTCTTGCAAGGCGGCTTTTTTTGCTTTAACTTGTTCCTTCAAAAGAATGAAAAAATAAAATAAATTAGGACACAAATAATAGTCAAACAACTACAAAGTAAATTAAGAATTGTGTATAAAACACATCATTGGGCACATACCATATATAGTTTAGCACCATGCGTGGGTTTTCCATCCTTTCCCGTGTGACAAGCAATTCATATGTCAGTGCGTGTGACTTGTTTCCCATCACGGTTCTTCTCAACCTATATACTTGAAAGATTAGTCTCAACCTATATAGTTAAATGGTATATAATATTGTAATAGGAGCTAGAAACTCAATTAGCATTTCATACTCTACTTCTGCAACACTCTTTTGGCCACCCCCCCCCCCCCCCCCCCCCCCCATACATACTTTGAAGCCTTTTTGTTTTTTGCATTTTGGGCTCTAATTGCCTTCGCTTCAGGGGTGCTCTCATAGCGAACAAACTCCTTCCAATCCTCCCCTTTTACACCATTTGGAACATGCTTCTCTTGTTCCTCAATGGTAGGATACTTATCCAAATAATTCTTTCTAAGATTTGCCTTGAACCTTCTATAATATTCAGGCATTTTCAAATGCACACTCCTTTTCACATAATTTGGGATGTCGTATTCACGCTGCAAATAAGCCATTGAGATATAAGTTGAAAATAAAATAAGACATTATGAAAATCAATGATGTAAAATCTCACCTTGAGGCCATTCCACACATCCTCTTTGTAGTTGTCAGTAACATGGTGCCAACCCTTAAATTTGATGGGCACAAGGGTTTCAACAAGCTTTCCAATGTTTTTAGATTGGCTTTTCCAATGCTTTATAAAAATCTATTTGTGGTGATATGTTGTGGAAGGAAATTATCTATAAATGTGGTGTATATAGTTGATTCTTATTTTTTTTTTTTTGATAATGGTGAATATCTATAATTCATTGACAGAAATGGATAGTACTCGCGACAATCTCTCCACCATTTATGTCACTAGATCTACAAATGATGACAGTGAAGTTAAACAGACCATACAGTTCAATATAGTGGTTTTTCAATTTGTGCTATGAAAAGCCTTCTTTTAATAGCATCACAATAAAAAAGCTATAGAACTAAAAGCGGGAAATAAAAATTATGGCGCCACTCGAATAATGCCCACGGTTTTGAGCCGTTGCTACTAGTAGCCACGGTTTTTAGCCGTGCCCAATATACCAACAGTTTTAAGCCGTGGCCAGGGTTTTTTTTTAACCACGGTTTTAAGCCGTCGGTACCTATAGCTACGGTTTTTGGCAATGGCCAATAAACCAACGGTTTAGAACCGTGGCCAGCTCGGCGTAGCTAAACTGGCTTTTTGGTGTAGTGCTTTGACATGTTTAAATTATTTTTGACTGAAGTTAAAAATTAATATAATAGAAAGATTAAGAGACTTAGGAGTGATAGAGGCACTGAATATGATAGCAGTACTTTCATAGAGTTCTATAATTCTCAAGGAATTATTCATGAAACAACTGCACCATATTCTGCTGAGATGAATGGCAAAGCTGAAAGGAAAAATAGAACTCTTACCGAGTTAGTAGTTGCCATAATGCTTAACTCCGGTGCTGCTTCGCACTGGTGGGGAGAAATTATCTTGACAGTCTGTTATGTGCTAAATAGAGTCCCCAAATCGAAAAGTAAAACATCTCCATATGAGATTCTGAAAAATAGACAACCAAACTTGTCTTATTTGAAAACTTGGGGTTGCTTAGCTTATGTTAGAATTCCTGATCCTAAAAGGAACAAGCTTGCTAGTAGGCTATATGAATGTGTATTCATAGGATATGCCATGAACAACAAAGCTGATAGATTCTATAATCTTAACGATCAAGTTATTATAGAATCAAACGACGTTGAATTTTATGAAGATAAATTTCCTTTTATTTCAAGGAATAGTGGGGGTACATCCTCAAATAACGTACCCTTGATCAGGGTAAATGAAACTGATAAAGCCACAGAATCTGAGCCAAGAAGAAGTAAACAGAACGAACTTCTAAAACCTTTGGCCCCGATTTCTATGACTTTTCAGTCGAAGAGGATCCCCTTAGTTTTCAAGAGGCCCTATCCTCTATAGATGCCAATTTTTGGGAAGAAGCTATTGATGATGAAATGTATTCTCTTGAATCTAACAGAACCTGGCATTTAGTCGATTTGCCACCAGGTTGCAAGACAATAGGATGTAAATGGGTATTTAAGAAGAAATTGAAATCCGATGGTAAAGTTGACAAGTTCAAGGCTCGTCTTGTAGCCAAAGGGTATAGACAGAGAGAAAACATTGATTTCTTTGACACCTATTCTCCTGTAACCAGGATTACATCTATTTGAGTGTTAATTTCTCTTGCTGCAATACATAACCTAGTATTGGACCAAATGGACGTTAAGACTGCGTTTCTTAATGGCGATTTGGAAGAAGAAATTTACATGGACCAACCTGAAGGTTTTGTTATTCCAGGGCAAAAACATAAAGTTTGCAAACTAGATAAATCACTTTACGGTTTGAAACAAGCTCCAAAACAATGGCATGAAATTTTGATAATCATGTTATCGCACATGACTTTAAAGTGAACGAAAGTGACAAATGCATTTACTATAAAGCTGAAAATGGCATTTGCACTATTATATGTCTTTATGTGAATGGTTGCTTATCTTTGGTTCTAATATCCATGCCGTGAATAAAGTTAAAACTTTATTGTGTGCGAACTTTGATATGAAAGACCTTGGAGAAGCGAGTGTAATCCTTGGTATCAAGATTACTAGGTCTGAAAAGGGAATTTCTTTGGATCAATCACACTATATAGAGAAGATCCTAAATAAATATAATTACTCTGACTGTAACCCTGCATGTACTCTTTATGATTCTAGTGTAAAGTTGTTCAAGAACATCGGTGACGGTGTTAGACAATCGGAGTATGCGAGCATCATTGGTAGTCTTAGATATGCTACCAATTGCACTAGACCCGACATAGCTTATGTTGTTGGATTACTATGCAGATTTACCAGTAGACCTAGTATAGAGCATTGGCATGCAATAGAACGGGTCATGGGGTACCTGAAGAGAACTAAGAACCTCGGATTACATTATCAGAAGTTTCTCGTTGTCCTTGAAGGATATAGCGATGTTGATTGGAACACCCTTTCAGATGACTCCAAAGCCACCAGTGGTTATATTTTCAGTATAGTTGGTGGAGTTGTTTCTTGGAAATTAAAGAAACAGACCATTCTGGCACAGTCCACGATGGAGTCAGAGATTATAGCACTAGCCACAGCTAGTGAAGAAACAGGTTGGCTGAGAAACCTGCTAGCAGATATCCCTTTATGGGAAAGACCGATTCAAGCTGTCTTGATCCATTGCGATAGTACCGCGGCTATTGCAAAAATACATAACCATTATTATAACGGCAAGAAACGACAAATACGTCGTAAGCACAATACGGTTAGAGAATTTCTATCTATTAGAGCTGTGAGAGTGGATCATGTACGAACTGATGCGAACTTGGCTAATCCTTTGACGAAAGGATTAGCTAGAGAGAAGGTTTTCAAAACCTTGAAAGGAATGAGACTAATGCCCTTAGTTTGATGAGTTATTCACGATGGTAACCCAACCTATAGACTGGAGATCCCAAGAAATAGGTTCAATGGGTAATAACAAGTCGTGAATGATATGATGTGAATCATGCTGACAAAATAACAATCTCATTCCTAGATTACAGCATGAATTCCTGAAGCGATAGTAGGATGAGTTAAAAAACTCTTAATGAGGTTTATACTCTATGTGGAGTGGAGTACCTAGCTTCAGGAGTACTCTTGATAGACTCACCTAAGTGATTGTGGTTGTTTGGCTGCTTTTTATGGAATTTGTGGGCAAAATTCCTAGAGCCTTCACTACACTGGGATATACGTGTATGGTCGTAAAGCACGGGCTTTTAGACTTCACCCTGGTAAGGTTGGGTGTGTAATGTCTGCTAGAGATAGAGTTCAAAACTACTAGTTACTCTAGTATAATCTAAAGCATAAACACTACGCAAGAGTTCAAGTCGAAAAACACTTTTGCTTATGCACAATTTTATATTTTATAGATTGCTCGATGAAAATTGTTTTTTAAAAATCCAAGTGGGGGATTGTTGCAAATTTTGCTTTTTAAAAATAAAATCAAATGTGTGTTTACCTAGTTTTGAACCCTGGACCTCTCTCCTATTTTGATCTATGGATCACTCTCTAAAATTTAGTCCCATATCTATTATACAACTCTCTGTGGTAAAGTTTATAAGGAGATAGTTAGGACTTGGGTTTGGACCCCTTGGGGGTACAACTCTTTTATGAGGAGGGGAGAGATAGACTCTATCGCCCGCCACAGCCGCTGCCATCCGTCGGGTCGAGTCGGGTCATTTAGAGAGCAAAACATTTTTTTGCTGAAAATTTATTTAAACGAAAAATAAACTTAAGAAATTCTGAAGAGAACTGAATCTAGACAGGATGTATCTGGACAGTCTCTCTAAAACATGTTTAGCATAAGTCGCGGTGGGATTTCTTCTCCACGCAATTGATGCCAGTGAATAGAGTCTGTATTTCATTTTCGAATGAACAGTTTTTCTCTCTATAAATACTATTTCAACTTACAGTTTTATATAGAAGAAAAAAAAAGAAAACAGAGTGTTCTTTCAAAATCAAAGAGTATACAGTTTCGAAATTAGAAAAATTTTGCCAAACAGTCTTCGAGTATACAGTTTTTGAAATCAGAAAAGTTTTTACCGAGTCTCAGCTTGTTGCTGATTTATTTCAATGGTATTGGTGATTCCGAGAAAATAAGAAGATTAAGGGTGAATTGTATTCCGTTCATCTACTGTGCAATCTTTGAATGAGACAGAGAAGATTCTGGGTTGTTTTATCCTGGGGACGGTGGGGCTAAGTTACTACGTGCACAATTTTGGGCAGAGCCGCGAAACGTCTTAAAGAGAGCAACCTAGTCCGCGACTCAACCCAAGCAAAATTGGTACCATCGTTCCTACCTTTTTAATTCGAATTTACAGCATATTTTCCAACAAAACCATTCTCAATTAAGAAGGTATAATGAAGCTATCGAAAAACACAAAGTCACCTTAACATTAATCCACAATTTATCTATTTCCTTCCTACTAGCTTTGAAAATTCTATTGTTTCTTTCCCGCAAAATGATCGAAACCATGGGATGTAACAATCTATCCTAAACCCATTTTTTAAAAATATAGAGATTGGAGGGGTGAGAAAGTGAGTGCCAAATGATCAATAGATTCCTCTTTTTGTGGTAGAATGAAGCTTAGACACATTGTCCAAGAGGTTAGTAGTAGACAAAGTCAGGGACCAACTGTTATAGCACTCCCTTTACTTAGAAATCAGAATATCTACCATTAGATAGTAGATAGGAAAGAGCACTGCAACTTTAATAATAAAACAAGTTAAGACAAGAAAGTGAGATGTATGTATTAGATATCTTTAAATCAACAAGAATAAAGGGAGGCTAGTCTTACCTGGATGACTCTGCGATGATACTTTTGACTCAGAGTATGACCAACGGTATCAAGAACCAAAACCACGCACTCCACACCAAATGAGATCTAAGAAACAAGAGATATAGTATATCATCTGAAACAATTTATGGAGCACTCCTGCATTGTTATTGCAAGAATAACTTGAAAGAAAAGGCAATGGAGTTCTGTTTCCTGGACGAGTTGCTGATTCTCTGGACGGTGACTTCCTTTTCGATCCTAGATTTGTTTCCTGGACGAGTTGCTGTTTCTTGGACTGTTTGTTGATTCCATGGGCGGTGAGTTGCTCAATCGATTTGGTTTGATCCAGGACGTATCACTTCCTGGACGTCGATTACTAAATCGTTTGCTTCTTGATCAATCCTGAAATTTGAGTTTTCAAGGGCTGGCTGGGTTTTGTCGGGTTGGTTTCTTTCAATCCCTGTTGTCACTCCATCCAAGGAGTAGATCTAGTCTGATTAAAGGCGGCTAGGTTTCTTCATGGCGGCGACACAGCCAGCAAAGGGAGCTGCCCCTGCGGCTGGCAAGGAGGGGGATGGATCTTCTAGGCGTTCCTTTGCACAGGTTCTTGGGAAGTCGATGAAAGATGACCTTGACGATAAGTCAACAGATTCCACAACCTTTAGGAAAGATGAAAGTTCGGCTCTGAAGCTATCTGATTCGGATGTTGCAAAGAGGTGAGTCTTCTGTTTCTAATCATATTGTAATTATGAAATTCTCTAGTTTCACACCATCGCTAGATTCGATAAGAGACTCCATCCATAGATCTTGGGGGATATCCGGTGAATTCAGAATTGGTCTTATTGACCCTAGGCATGTGATGGTTTATTTACAATCTGAAAATGAAGTCAAGAAAGTATTATCAAAGGATTCCTTTACAATTCGGGGAGTTAGATATAAAATATTTCGTTGGCATCTTGGTTTTAGCCTACGGGCGGATCCGGAATTAGCAACAATATGATTGAACTCCCTAACCTTCCTTTCGCCTTCTTTTTCCCTGCAATTATGAAGGCGATTGGAGATTCCTTCGGTAACTTTCTTCGGATTGATGATGGCACTAGTTACTTTGCCCGCCCAAAGGTCGCGCGAATGTGCTTAGAAATGGGAAGTCTCTAAACCTCTCCCACATAGGATCTGGCTTGAGAGTCTGAAATATGGAGGTTATTGGCAAAAACTTGACTATCCAGGATTCAAATATTGCGATCATTGCTCATTAATTAGGCATGAGAAGGACTACTGTAGAAAACTGGATGGAAGTAAGAGAGCACAACTAAATTGGAAGGAGAAGCAAAAACAAAGTCTCTTCAAAAGGACAAGCAGAAACAAACTCAGTTTGAAACAAAGCAAGACCATCATGTACCAAAGCAAAATATGTCCCAGTTACCAAAAAAGTGATGAAAGGAAATGGAAAAATAGGAACCAGCGGAGCCAAAAATTCTCAAGGAGTCGAGATTAATAGTGCACTTGTTAAAGAAACCAAGGAGAATACAAGGGGAAAAGAATCTGAGAATGTGATTTCGAAGAAAAAATATGGGTTATTAACGGCAAAAAATCCGAAAGGAATTGGGGAGGGTAATGACGAAGAAACAAAAACCCAAGAGGATCGCAAGATGGAGGCTCAACTCGAAGATGAGTAAGAATAAGTTGGAAAATACACAAGAGATTTTAAGAGAAGCCCATTACACAACGAGTGAAATTAAAATGACAATGTTGACGAAGAATTGTGATGCAGCCAATATGAAGGAGGATCTGAGAATGCGGCTCATTGTGGATTGTTCCGTTTTGTGAGGGATAGTAGCTCTAATAACGCACAAAAAGACAGTAGGTCAAGCTGTGATATACCTTCTTATAATCCTGCTGGAATGGAGGAGTAACAGCCAAGAATTCCTGCTGAAACAGAGGAACAACAGAGGATGATTCCTGCTGAAACAGAGGCGCAACAGGAGATACAGGGCCAGCTCTTGATGGTCTTAGGGTCCTGAAAAGGCCAGGGCACATCCAGCGACCAGGGCCTGAACTGATCAAATCAGAATTAAGGACTTATGTACTGCAGGATACGCTAGACTCAACGGTGCAAAAGCTGAACATTTGTGAAGTTCGGATGTTGAAACAAAATCCACTTGAACAGATGCCGAAACAGATTCAGATTGAGCATCTTCAGCTGAAACGTGGTGAACATGAGGCTACCAAGGTACTCAGATAATTTGCAGGAACAGGCTAAGACACAACTGATCACATAATTCAGGAACAAGGGAGATGGTAAAAGATTAGACCGTGACGCGGTGTCGGATAATGAATCCGATACTAAAATGTCTTCGAACAATTTGATTGATCCAGGGTACCATTCGAATGCGGCCAAGATGAAATAAAAAAAGAAAAGTTCTAAGAACGGATCGGTGGTGGGGTCTCGGAGAGTGATGAGAAACATGGCTATCCCAAGTGTTAGTAATAAGATAACTCATGTTTTGGAATGCACGGGGAGTTGGTAACCGGGCGACCCGAATGTAGACTCAAAAAGCTGGTTAAAGATAACAATATTTGGTTACTTGCTATTGGCGGAACCTATGATTCACTCTTCAAGACACATGGAGAATGCAAAGTAAGGTGAGCTGCCTTGCTTTGCAACGATGATGAGTACGGTGGTTAAAATTTGGCTCTTCTAGGATAATAACTTACAAGTGGACGTATTGATCAACACGCAATCAACTAATGCATTGTAAGGTTCATATTCTCTTTCCAATATCGTATTCTTCATTTCTTTTGTATATGCAAGTGTTCAGTACGAGAGAGGGCAAAGTTTATGGGATGATCTGGAACACATTGCAATGGGTATGAATGAGTCATGGATCATTGATGGAGACTTTAATGTGATTGTTGAAGGCGGTAAAAAGTTAGGAGGACGTCCTCCTAATAGTTTGCGGCCTTTCTGACTGTGGTTTGAAGGACCTAAATACACATGGTGTAACAATCAAAGAGGGGAGGACAGAACCAGGGCTAGATTGGATCATTTTCTGGGGAACTCAGAATGGTTAACTGTAATGCAGCATGCTCGAGTTGATCATCTAGTTAGAGCTTGTTCGGATCATGCACCTTTGTTACTTTCTCTACCATTGTCTCAGAGAGCAGGTATGTCTCCTTTCTAATTTCAGAATATGTGGTTAACTCATGATGGTTTCTTAGGATTTGTTGAAAGAAATTGGAATGCTCCCGAATAAGGCAATGGGCCTATGTTTAGTGTGGCCTCCAAACTTAAGCGTCTTAGAGACGCTTTAAAGAGATGGAATAAAGAAACCTTTGGGAATATTTTCAGTACTCTTAGAAGGTTGGAGGATGAAATTGAAAGACTGGAATTCAGTCTTTCACAGGGTTGGGACCCAAGTGATATGACTAATTTGAACAGATGTCAGGCTGAACTTAAATTGGCGTTGGTAAGAGAAT
>QNQO01011196.1:0-60748 GCA_003290165.1 Berberis thunbergii | reverse complement strand
GTTTGCATAGGGTAAACTGGGATAAAATTGAGAACCACTTTGATCATCACAGTTGCCCTGCTTGGGAGAGAACCTTAAATTTCCAAGTCGCTAGCCTATTCGAGATTTTGTCCATAAGGAATTTTGGAAATTTGCAGCTTTATGCTTAGAGAATAACAAGGGGTTCCTAGGTATTTGACTTTAGGATTGAAAAGCTTAGATCCCAATATCTTGTTTATCATATTTGCATGCTTGGGGTGCACATTGGAGCTATAATAAATAAAAGATTTATCAAAATTAATTCTTTGTTGGAAGCAAGGCAATATTGATGAAGAATGTTTTTAACCGAGTGAGCTTCGGCCAAAGAAGCCCGGCAGAAAAGCAGAAGGTCATCAACATAGAGAAGATGGTTGATGGAAGGGGAATGGTGTCTGATTTTAATACCTTTGAGGTTGTCATTAGCTTCTGCATGAGGCAACAAGCGAAAGAGAGTTTCAACAACCAGGATAAAAAGATAAGGAGACAGAGGGTCCCCCTGTCTAATTCCACGGGAAAGGCTTTAACGAGGGCAAGGAAGATTTGTTTAGAAGGACCCGAAGGGAAGAAGTGGAGATGCATTGCTTGATCATCTCAATCCATCCGGCATAAAAAATCCAATTGTTGGAAGATTCGGAGAAGGATGAACCATTCAACCAGGTCAATAGGTTTTTGGCCATATCTATTTTTAAATTGTCATGCCCGTCCTGAGTAATTCCTTTTAAATGGTTTTTTTCTAGAAAAAAGTCTCATCAGTCTATACTAACACTGTCATATATGGATTCAACCCTTTTCAGGAAAAGCTCATTTCAATTTAGGGGAACGATAATGTTATCTAAAAAATGTTTGGAGCTTGTTGGCCAGAATTTTTAAATAACATTACAAAGACCAATGTGACAGAATTTGTCCAGAGTGACTGGATTACCACTTAGGGCAACAGAATTATAAAAGTTTTGTTTAACGATGGGTCCATCTGTTAGGTAGAGAGAAAATTTTGGTCCACCGCAATAACATCCTGCTTGACAATGTCCAATAATGTTGAAGAAGAAACATTAAAAACCATTAGGTCCGGCTTTATGACTTCAAAGGAAAACCAATATCCTTAATGAGCTCCTCTTTGGGGACAGCGAGAGAGAGACTCATTATTCGAGTCGGGGATATCCGGATGAAAGAGCTGAAGGATAGTAGGGTTCGGTTGGCGTTGGGATGATGGAAATTTGGAGAAGTAATCTGTCAGGATCTGACCAATAACCGTTGGTTCAGATTGCCAGTTGTTTGCCTAGTCCTTAAGTCTCGGAATAAAATTGGATTTATGAGGCATTAAAGCATAGGGGTGAAAGAATTTGGTGTTTCTATCATCGTTAGAGAGCCAGAAGATACCAGATTCATTATGCAGACGAGCTCTTCCCTAACTAGGAGTTTTGCATAAACGGGATTCTAAGATGGAAATGGTAAAAGCAATGTTCCCAGAGGGAGAGCATTTGAAGTGCGTCTAGAGCGGCACAGCGTCTCTTGATACAGACAACAATATACCAGAAGTCAGATTTGTTCCATCCGATAGGGCAAGGGACTAAGGTTTTTGATCTTGTTAAGGAAAATGTGACGAGAACCTTGCCATCGGAGGGGACCAAGAGTTAGACACAATATGACGACAACAAACGGTCTCGAGTACACATGTGGAAGAATTTGAAAGGTTTAGGTGACATGTTGCCATGATTACCAGCTGTAAATAAAGAACTCGATGATCCAAGTAGGGAGCATAAATAGATCATCAAAAAGGCGAAGGGAAACAGGGCCATCCACTCTTGGTAGCCAGAACTCTATCCTGTTTAGCTTTGATGTCATGTTTATCCTGGCGCTTAATGAACCAAGTAAACTGAGAACCTTTGAAAGGAACATCCATGAGTTGATTAGTATCAACAAAATTTCGAAATGACTTAGAGTAGCAAAGGTTGGAGTAATGCCTCCCAATTTTTCTTTGGGGTCATAGATTGCATTAAGATCCCCAATGATCACCCCCGAAATGGGCTGACAGTTATAAACCTACAGCATAGTATTCAAGAAGTGAATTCGGGGAGCCAGGTTTGGTTCGCCATAGACAAAAAGAGTCGACCAAACATTAGTAGCATAGTAATCAGAAATAGTATAATTAAAATAGTATTTATAAATTGAAAGAATGGTGAGATGGATACCTTCCTTCCAAAAGAGAGTTATTCATCCAGACTGTCCTAGCCGGGAACTGAAAGTCCATATTGGAAGCCCAGACTCTGACAAGTACGGTCCATTTTAGCAGAACTAGCCTTAATTCAGAAAGAAAAAGTATATCTACATTGGACTGACGGGAGAGGGTCTTTATATTTCGGAAACTCTTTGGGAGACCATGCGCCTCTAACGTTCCAAGAAAGTATCATGGCGAAGGGGGTGACCTATCAGAAGTGGTCGCCTGAACCTGAGAAGAAGAAACTGAAGCAGGAATAGGAAGATTAGTGTTGACATCTGAGCCCGACATCATGCACAAAGACTGTAGTAGTGGGAATGGCGGAACATAAGGAGTTGTCCATACCAATTGTAGCAACCATTGTTGGAGGAATAGAATGACGAGTAGTGTCCTCGTCTTGGGCTGTCAGATACTGAGATAGCTCTGAATGACTGAGTTTCTTATTGCTACCCCGACAAGAAGGGCATTCATTACAGAAAACCAACTTTGTTTGCCCCAATTGCAGAGCTACCTCGCGACGAGCTTTGGCCATACTACTAGCTTTAATTGTTTCTTTGTGAATCTTCCCATAGCTAGAGGAACAATGATAGAAGTATCATTAAACCCTGAAGTTGAAGAAACTTAATCATCCCCCAAAATAACCACAAATAGGTATTTAGTCATTGTTTTCAAAAATAGGTCACGTGACCCCAAACTCCTCCTTTTGTCATCTTCCCCAATCTTTTTCACGGCTACCATCACCACCACCCTTTATTTTGCCACTACCACATGGCATATCCACTACTAGACCAGATTCAGCCACCACCACATACCCACATCATATCCACTACTAGACCTTATTCAGCTACCACTACCTAGATACCCTTATGAAGTTAGGTTCATGCCACCGGGTCGCCACCATCAGTCGTTGTCAAAATTTTAGGAACGCTAAACATCTATTGAGTTTAGGGTGGCAAATGCCATGGTTGCATGTGAAGAATGACTAAATGTAGACAATGAATTTTGAAATAGGATTTGTTCCCATTTAAGTTCCATACAAGACCCAATTAACAACTGCTTTTTGGTATTATTTGTTCCATGTCTTTATGCTTGCAAAGGAAAGAGGCTCAATGAATGGTGAAGTTCTTGATTCAACAACACTTTTTGAAGTTTCTAATTTCGCCCTACATATTTTTTTTATCGAAAATGCTAGGAAACCATGTTTTTGTAACCATGATGATGTGGCGTGATCTTGAAAGAATGATGAAATTTTCAAAGTGTTTATGTGTATCTCCAGGTTGTAAAAAACTCCTCTAACGATGCCACATCATCCTGATTATAAAACATGGTTCCCTAGCCTCACTCTTTTTTTATTATCCCCAATCTACCTCCTACTTCCCTTCTGACCAATAAAAGTTGTTGCCAAGGTACATATTAATTTATTTAAAATATGACCTCAAGTTCCTTATTTGCACTATTATGCCATTTGCAAGATAATTTACTAATTTTTTTAATTCAAGTCCTTGAAATTGCACATGTTTTGCATTGTGCAAAACACAATTTTAATTTTGAAGCCTTATTGCTCCATTTGAGCTGAAATTTTGAAAAAACAAATTCAAGATTCACATCAGAAACAAAGTTTCATCTCATCATTTCAATATGTGTGCCTCGAGATATGCATTAAATTGGATAAAAGAGATTTTTCTATTAATATCACAAACTGAGCGAGAAACCACTTTGGGAGCGACATAAGCTTGTCGTGGCCACGCCCATTGTCTAAGACCAATGAAATGGTGGTCCTTAAACACTCACAAAGATTGTTTATCAATATATTTAATTGCATGGGCCTAAATACGTATCTTGAGGAACTACGTCGAAAGGAGCTTAAACT
The DNA here is from genome assembly GCA_003290165.1 of Berberis thunbergii. NCBI lineage: Eukaryota > Viridiplantae > Streptophyta > Magnoliopsida > Ranunculales > Berberidaceae > Berberis > Berberis thunbergii. The sequence continues at coordinate 56,645 of QNQO01011196.1, read as the reverse complement.
TTAACATGTTTTTATTGGTAATCTATAATTTCTCTGAAAATTTCTGCTCAAACGAGTTAAAAACTTTTTTTTAGTTTGTTAGGGACCCGAAACATGAAATTATGAAAGGATGTCCTCGTAGGTATGAATTAGGAATTTGATGGACTCCAAGCCCATATATATATAAATGAACATTTGTTGTGCATGCATTAAGAAAGTGAATTTCAATTTGGGAGAGTATATTACCACCAGCCTTTTTGTCATATATCATATATAAATAATCATTAGTTGATTTTTATCACAAGTACCATCATAAAGTAATAATTTAGTCAATCGTTAGTTTTCTTTTTTTGTTTCACCACTAGTTATTTTTCTTTACTTCAATACGAGTTTCATATTCTTCAAACTTTGATGACGCATAATTCGATGAAATAGATTATATATATATATATATTAAACTTCCTTATAAAATCTTACAAAATCATCTAACAAAGTCACTGGACCTATCTCTTTGATTGAAGACATATTAGAAAAATATGAGTAAGCACAAACAAAAAAGATGAGGAAGTGGTGGTTCAGTAAAGCTCAAACCTCGATCATTTTCATTTCGACCAAAATGAAATTGGTATTTTAACCATGATAGCATAGTGAATGTACAACATCTTGAGATTATTGTCTTCAGAAAGATCTAGTTTATGTTATAATTACATGTTTCGTGAATAAGATGAGATAAAAGTCCACTAAAATGGTTACATGCTTTGGTAATATTTGATGCGGAAAATCTAATGTTTCATTTCATAAATCTATTTTATAGAATTACGCTTCACTGATTTATGTTGGAAGTCAAAGAACGTGGAATTTGCAAAATAAAAGCTAATAGTTGACTAAGTTATGACTTTGTGATTGTGTTTGTGATAAAAATCAACTAAAGATTATTTATAGGGCATGATAAAAAAAATTGGCAGATGCAATTTGGCTAATAAAACTACTATAAAATCCATTTACGCTTTCCATATTACCTCAAGTAATAAAGTTAGCATTTTGTTCTAAAACAAAAAAACAAAAAAATACTCATGAATAACCATAATTCCAGTATTTCGTGAAATAATACCAGTGTTCTAAAAATCGTCAAGCAATAGGGACTAGCGCCTAGAAGCCTAGGCGATTTTTTCTTTAACATAAAGTTATAATTTATAAAATTTTAAGCATAATAGCATGTAAATTACTTCTAATTCAATGTTAATATACATATGCAAAATGTATTAAAAAATAGAGTTAATTTTTTTCAAACTGAAAATAAAAAAATTCAAAAACCCACTCAGGCAGTCGTCCCTAGCCCGCCTGGGCGGCTGCCAAGGAGGATTTTTAGAACACTGAATGATACCAAAGCCCATGTAATTTTATAAGTAAATGAAAAGGACAGAGAAAGTTTGGCGCGAAAATGTAGTAATCCAAAAAAATATTATACATGTACCATACGGATAGTTATAGAATATGCACACATCTTGGTTTAACACATTTTTATAAGACTTCCCAGATGCCCCTATTTTCTATTAAAAAAAAAAAAAAAAACTCAATTCAAGATATCCTTATTCAGTTTAGTTGTTTATAAAAAAATATTTCTTCATGTACTTTCTTAATTTAAACAAAATGAAAGAAAAAAATCAAATTCTACTCCCAAAGAGTTTATAAACCAAATTAAATTGTCTGCCAAAGGTAGTCAATTGGTTGGCCACGCTGTTAAAGAAAAAAAGTCTACCTATATTACAGAATAGGAAAGCGTTACAAAATATGATATGTTAGGAAAGTCATAATAGAATAGAAGTCTTAGGTTTTCTATCTCCACAAGGTTAGGTCAGAGTTAGCTTTATAATCTTGTATTCACTCAATGAATATATAACAATAATATTTCAATACAATTATTTACATGATATCAGAGCAACTTTCTTAAGTGACCTAAAACTCCGGGGAATCAAGCTCTTCCACTCCTCCGACGACTACACACTTTAACGATAGATGCAAGAGGCGGGGAAGCGAAGATATATAGTAGCGATAGTCTACCTCAATCAATTCAACAACATCATAACATACCACATTGCGAGCCACAACCTCGTTCGCCACCACTTCTGCAAACAAATTTATCGAACACCAATCACAATCTCAAATTCATCTCCAAAATCAAGTCGTCATCACCAACGGAATCACTGATCAATCATCACCGATCAGTTCATCATCATCAACAACATTGATCATCACCGATCATCACATCATCAACGTGTCATTGCAATCACTGATCATCACCGATCATCATCGTCGAAATCACTAATCAATCATCATCAAATCCATCATCAACGGAGACGTCTTCATCTCGATCTTGATCAACAGAGATTTTCAGAGTCTCCCAACACTCAAGACGTCTTCATCTCGATCTTGATCAACAGAGATCAACAAGGGTTCTTCATTACCTCAACAGGTCTTAAGATTCGTTCTCTTCTTCAACACCCGAGGAGCTTGACGATTGGTTGCCCATGAATCGAGTTGAGCTTGATGTCGACTGGTTCTTCAACACTTTCTATCCAACGTCCCTCTTCTCATCCGCTAGGGTTCAGATCGTGATCGTCTCATATCGTCTTCTTCGAAAAAAACGATCATCATCAAATCATCGTCCATCACCATTGAGATCAACAGATATCATCGTCCATTTTCGGTCAACAGAGGAAGACGTTGAATTTCCATCGTTCATTGAAACAACCCTCTTCTCGTCCATCGTTGTTTCCTCACTGAACTCCTTGGATCCAACATCTCTCCATCCTTGGGTCTACCGTATCACCAACTAAGTGTTCTCAACATCTCAGTACCACCACACAAAAAAATTCTCAACTCAACAAAGAACAACAGCATCGTCTCTCTTTGGCGCACACAACAACAACACCCAGACAGATATAGACCACGCGATTTTTCTCTCGTCCTCCCTCTCTCCCTGTCACACGTTTGATGGCACATAAGATCACACAACAGGAAAGAAATGAAGAAAAAGAAGAAGAAACGGATGGAAAATAAAGAAATTTGAATATCTTTCACTTCGCTATTCACACCCACCATCTTTGGTCACTACCAAAATCTGTGTTGACTCAAATTGAGTCATAATTTCTTTATACAAGAATCGTCCAAAATCTGTGTTGACTCAAATTGAGCAATACCAAGACTCGAATTGAATCATGATTTCTTCATACATAAATCATCCAGAATTTTCCAGAATTGGACAATCATGATGTCTCGAATCGAACCATTAACAGCTTTACTCAATAGTCATGATTTCTTCACCAAATTGGACTTCAAAGTTTCCTCAAAGCTGCACATTTCGTCTGCGTCTACATGTCCAGCTTTGGGGGAGTGTTAAAGAAAGAAAGTCTACCTATGTTACAGAATAGGAAAGTGTTACAAAATAGGATATGTTAGGAAATTCATAATATAATAGAAGTCTTAGGTTTCCTATCTCCACAAGGTTAGGTCAGAGCTAGCTTTATAAGCTTGTATTCAGTCAATGAATATACAACAATAATATTTCAATATAATTATGTACAAAGGTTGTGGTGGTTTGACTCCCACGTCTTGGATCTTCTGAAGTTGATGGTTTTTGTTTGGACAATTTGATGATTTATACTAATCCACAAGAAGTACAACTTTTGGCTCAAATACATCCAAATCTCGATAAACCTCCTTTATAAGATGTGTCACGTTGATCCTTCTTTATATCATTGTTGTCCTTAATCTCCTTTATGTCGTCATTGCTAATGGTTTACGCAATTGTTTTTTCAAACAAGATTGAAGAAACAAAGATCGTCAAAACAAAAAATTAAGGCTAGGGAACCAGGTTTTGCAACTAGGATGACGTGACATTGTTAGAGGAGTTTTTTACAACCCCAAGATACACATAAACACTTCGGAGACCTCATCATTCTTTCAAGATCACGCCATGTCACCATGGTTACAAAACATGGTTTCCTAACATTTTCGAAAGGAAAATCATAAAGTATTTATAAGAGGGTTTTAACATCCAAAAGGGTTTACTTTAATTAACTTCTTCCTCAAAACTTGGGGTATAAGTAGTTTTGTGCAATAAACATGAAAAATCTTAAATTAAAAAATCAAAAAATCAAAAAAGAGGTCTAGTAATGAACAAGAATTGTTTTCCATTCAAACAAAATTTTGAAGTTCCTAAAAATCCTTTGCTCCCGTTTAAAAAGTACAGGTCATTCCACTGGGCCTTAATTTCTTTTTTTTCGAGGGTATCCATCATTTTTCCTCTCAAGACATCGCTCCTTTTTACCTCAAGGTGTATCCACTCTAACCCTCTAATCATGCAATGCCAAGAACGGAGCTACAGTGCCCCTACCCCAACTTTCCAAAATCCTCATTGTTTATACAACCTTGAAATTTGTAAAGATAAAAAAGTGAAATAAAACCTATACTTGTTGACCAAAGTTCTAGTGTTTCACAATTAAATTTTGTTTCATTTTATAAGCAGGCCCAAGAGGTAAAGACACAATTAATTACTTAATTTAATCATCTTTACCCTATATTGTAAGCTTAGAAAGTTTGGATTTTATACTTCCTTTTACATAGAGTTACTCAAGTATTTTATAAATCCAAAAAAAAGAAAATGTTTGATCTCATACTTCTTTCCAAAATTATAAGTTCTTGATTTACTTGTTGACGACAAATAACGCACAAGAACATTAAATAACTCTGTCATTTAATCACTCCTTAGATAAGAAATCATTCCTTAAAATTATTTAAAAAAAACATTCATCTATTACAACCATCTTGATTGCCTTGAGAACCCTATGCAATCCAACAACTATTATTTGATTTTGTTTCTATATTTCTAAATGTGGTGTTGTACGCTTCCATCTTCATTCTCTATGAGATCCATAGAATGAGAAGTATGCCTTCATATTGTGAGGAACTTGTCTAGTGAGTCAGACCAGGTTCAATTGTTGGACAAATCCAATAATGTGGGCACACATATATAATACATAACGTGTATTGCTATCTTAAAGTGTAGTCCATCGAATATGTGATCTAATAGGGGTATTGGACTATAAGGTATTAATAAATAACATGGTGTAAATAACGATGTAATTTCTAATTCAATGAGGGGCATAATTGAAAATTCACAGCTCGTAAGTTGAAGGGTTATGACTTATGGGCATTATAAATAGGATGGGTCCCTGATTGAGCGTATGCGTGAAAAAGAAATAACCTTTGGCATTTGTATTATGTATCCTCTCAACAGAGAACTTTGGACACGCTTGAATCAATCGGAAGATCTAAAATCCAATCACAATCAAAGGGGAAAACGCTATGGACCGAGGTATGTTTCTATTCTTCTTGTTTCCATTGAATCAACTAGAGTCTTAAGTTTTTGTGTAAGAAACAACAATTGGTATCAGAGCATCTCCTGTTGATTCCATGTGAAACGATAAAGAAGAAAACGTTTTCCTTATTTTCATAGAACAACAATTTCATTATTGATTAATGAACAGTGAACCGAAATTTCACTGTTATAATGAATAGTATTACGATGAACAGTGTTATTGATATTCATGTTGAACAGTGTTACGATGAATAGTGTTGTTGATATGCATGTTGAACAGTGTTACGATGAACAATTTTATTGATATTCTGTTGATATGCATGTTGAACAGTGTTACGGTGAACAGTGTTATGCATGCTGATATTATAGGATGATATTATGTTGATAATACAAGGATCATGTGATGATATTCTGTTGGGCCAACAAACTACAACAGAATATCATATTGTGACCAAAGTGATATTAGACTATGAAACAATATAGTGATTATATTGAAATAGTGATTATGTGATTCCTAATGATACTGTTACAATGTTACAGTAATTCAGTGATTATACAATATAGTGATTATATTGCAAATACAATTCAATGTACAGTGAAATTAAAAAAAAAAAAAAAATTGATTCACTGTTGGGCGGGCCAAGTGACTGTTCACCTGGCGGGCCTGACGACTATTGGGCCTGATGTTGTTGTTGGGCATGTTGGTAATATTATTTTGATTGTTGGCTTGTTAGTCAATTTTTTTATTGACTGTTGAGCTTGTAAGTAAATTTTGCTTTGTTGTTGGGCCTGTTAGAAACTTTTGTTTTATCCTGTTTAATGGGACCTATTTAATTTTTTGGTTACATTTATTTAGATCCATATTTTAATAAAAATTGTATTAAGGTGATAATTTAGTTAATACTCCAAATTTATACATAGATTATAATTTTGGTTTCATGTATCACTATTGTGTTACTTATTTAAAATTTACACAATTGAACTAATAGGTTGCCAAAGCAACCACTGTTAGGAAAATTGGTTGATTTTAAATAAGTGAGCATGCACATCCATGTGAAACAATCGGCCCAAAGGAAGCTTGTTTTGACCGGATAATCCCTAGTCTTAAATATGTGATAAAGTTTACTTTACCATGCTTTTATTATGTCCGTCCAAAGAAATGCATAATATTAGGCTGGTTTCGTTGTGTACAAAGAGTACCACTTACAGATTGATATTTATGTCCAAAGACTAAATAACAATGCTGTGCTAGGTATCTTGATATGGGTTATTTATTTACCTATTGTATGAATTTAAAAGTTTATGCAATTGAGTAATGATGTGAATATGTTATTTATGTAATTTATTCTCTGTACAGCTACTATGTCTGCTACTAGTATATCTGCTGGTGTAAATAATATTCTCATGCTTAATGGGACAAACTTCAAGGACTGGAAAGAGAACGTGTTAATTGTTCTTGGATGTATGGATCTAGACCTTGCCTTAAGGATTGAGCAACCCGCTCCTCTTACAGATGCAAGTACTCCTGATGCTAGGAAATACTTTGAGAAGTGGGAACGCTCCAATCGCATGAGTCTCATGCTCATCAAGCGAGGTGTTCCAAAAGCCTTTAGGGGTGCAATATCCGCAGGGGTGACCAATGCCAGTGAGTTCCTTACTGAACTTGAAAAGTGTTTTGCTAAAAACGATAAGGCATAAACAAGCACGCTTTTAGCTAGCTTGATTTCATTAAAGTATAAAGGCAAAGGGAACATTAGAGAGTATATCATGGAGATGTCTCATCTTGCTTCAAAACTTAAAGCACTAAAGCTTGAGTTGTCTGAGGACTTACTCGTGCATCTAGTTTTGATATCACTTCCTCCACAGTACAGTTAGTTTACGGTTAGTTACAATTGTCAGAAGGAGAAATTGACTCTTAATGAACTCATTTCATACTGTGTGCAAGAGGAAGACAGGTTGAAGCAAGACAGAACGAAAAGTGCTCATTTTGCAAGCACCTCTAAAGATAAGGGCACAAAACGAAAGAAGGATAATGAAGCTGCTAAGGGTCCAGCACAAAAGAAATAGAAATGCAAGGAGGGTTGTTTCTTTTGCAAGAAACCTGGACATGTAAAGAAGGAATGTACCAAGTATCACGCTTGGCGTGCTAAAAAGGGTATTTTTCTTGCTTTGGTCTATTCTAAGGTTAACTTAGCTTCAGTACCTAGAAACACTTGGTGGTTAGATTCCGGTGCTACTACTCACCTAAGTGTTTCTATGCAGGGTTGTCTGAGCTACCGAAAGCCAAATGATGCTGAAATACGCATCTTCGTGGGCAATGGAAAATCGGTAGACGTGGAAGCAATAGGAAACTTTAGGTTACTCTTAGGAACTGGTTGTTATTTGGAACTGAAAGACACTTTTGTAGTACCGTCATTTAGACAGAATTTGGTTTCTATTTCCTTGTTGGACAAATTTGGATATTATTGTTCATTTGGAAATAATCAATTTAGTCTTTCATTAAATTCCAATATAATTGGTACTGGTTCATTAAGCACATTTGATAACCTATATCTTCTTGACACTATTGCCTCATATAATGAAACCTTGGATGTGGAATCACGTGGTACTAAGCGTAAGCTAAATGAAGGAAATTCATCAAAACTGTGGCACAAACGTTTAGGACATATCTCGAAAACAAGAATGGAAAGACTTGTGTCAAATGGCATAATAGATTCTCTTGATTTTTCAGACTTTGATGTCTGTATTGAGTGCATCAAGGGAAAACAGACCAAACAAAAGAGATTGGGTGCAAACAGAACTTCAGACGTCTTAGAATTGATCCATACAGATATTTGTGGACCATTCCCTTCGGCTTCTTGGAATGGTCAACAATATTTTATACCATTCATAGACGATTACTCACGCTATGGGTACCTTTATCTCATTCATGAGAAATCTGAGTCACTGGACATGTTCAAAGCTTTCAAAGCAGAGGTTGAGAACCAACTCAACAAACGAATTAAATGTGTCAGGTCTGACCGAGGTGGTGAGTATTACGGCAGATATGACGGTTCCGGTGAACAACGTCCAGGACCATTTGCTAAATTCCTAGAGAAATGTGGAATCGTCCCACAGTACACCATGTCGGGATCACCTAGCATGAATGGTGGAGCTGAAAGACAAAACCGAACTCTTAAGGACATGGTAAGGAGTATGATCAGTCATTCTACCTTACCTGAATCACTCTAGGGAGAAGAAGCACTAAAGACTGCAGCTTACATCCTTAATAGAGTACCAACTAAAGCAGCTGCCAAAACACCTTATGAACTTTGGACAGGCAGAAGACCTAGTCTAAAGCATTTTCACATTTGGGGATGTCCAGTTGAAGCAAGGCCTTATCGGCCGAATGAAAAGAAATTGGACTCGAAAACAGTGAGCAACTACTTCATTGGCTACTCTGAGCAATCAAGGGGCTACAAGTTCTATAATCCCACTATTAAGTCCATTTTTTAAACGGGGCAACGTTTTTTGAGGATGTCGAGTTTGGGGTGAGAAATAAGGTAAGAGACATTGTCTTTGAGGAGGAATCAATTTCGACTCCTACTACTGTTGTTGACAATTTACATGTTCCAATACATGTCATTGATCAAAAAACAGATCTGGAACCTCAACAGGACAATGTTGAACTACTCCCTGCTCCAATTGAAGTAAATATTCCAGAAGAACAAACTCAACAATCTCAAGATCAAATGCCATTAAGGAGATCCATGAGAGAAAAGAGAAGAGCTATCCCGGATGATTATATAGTCTTTCTCGAATAACATGAGGAAAATGATGGATTGGTGGAAAATGATCCAATCAACTTCCATCAAGCCATCCAGGATTCTAACTCTCAAAAGTGGATAGATGTTATGAATGAAGAGTACAAGTCTATGCAAGACAATCAAGTTTAGGATCTTGTCCCATTACCTGAAAATACAAAGCCTATTGGTTGTAAATGGATATTCAAAACCAAGAAGGACTCAAAAGGTAATGTGGAAAGATATAAAGCTCGTCTTGTAGCTAAAGGCTTCACTCAAAAGGAAGGCATCGACTATAAAGAGACTTTCTCTCCGGTGTCAAAGAAATACTCATTTAGGACAATCATGGCTCTTGTTGCACATTTTGACTTTGAGTTGCATCAGATGGATGTTAAAACAACGTTTCTCAATGGCGACATTGATGAAACAATTTATATGGTGCAACCAGAAAACTTTGTGTCTGGAGACCCAAAGAATATGGTTTGCAGACTAAAGAAATCCATCTATGGGCTCAAGCAAGCTTCCCGTCAATGGTACTACAAATTTCATCAAGTAATTGTCTCGTTTGGTTTTGAGACGAATGTTGTTGATAACTGTGAGTATCATAAGTTCAGTGGGAGTAAGCATATCTTCTTGGTTTTGTATGTTGATGACATATTGTTTGCCACTAATAATATAGATATGTTGCACGAAACCAAGATATTTCTATCAAAGAACTTTGAAATGAAAGATCTTGGTGAAGCTTCTTTTGTCTTAGGGATTCAGATATACCGGGATCGTTTTCGGGGTATTCTTGGATTATCACAAAAGGGCTATATAGAAAAAGTGCTTAAAAGGTTTGGCATGCAAGATTGTAAACCAGGAGATACCCCCATAGCTAAAGGAGACAAATTCAGTCTTAAACAGTGTCCTCAGAATAAACTTGAAGTTGTAGAGATGCAAAAGATCCCCTATGCATCCGCTGTTGGGAGTCTTATGTATGCTTAGGTATGTACACGTCCAGACATAGCATTCATTGTTGGAATGCTTGGCAGATATTTGGATAACCCTAGGATGAGTCACTGGAAAGCAGCTAAACGGGTTATGAGATATTTACAGAGAACTAAGGATTACATGCTCACATACAAGCGATAAGATCAGTTGGAGATCATAGGGTATGCTGATTCTGATTTTGCTGGATGCCAAGATAGTAGAAAATCTACATCAGGCTACATTTATCTGTTAGCTGGCGGAGTTATTTCTTGGAGAAGTGCTAAACAGACACTCATAGCTTCTTCAACCATGGAAGCAGAATATGTGGCATGTTTTGAGGCCTCCAACCACGAATTATGGCTGCGTAATTTTTTCACTGGGCTGCGCATTTTGAATGACATAGAAAGACCACTAAAGTTATATTGTGATAATAAGTTAGCATTTTTATATGCCAACAACAACAGGAGCTCGTCTAGGTCAAATCATATTGACATAAAGTTCCTGGTTGTGAAGGAGAGAGTAGAGAATAAACAGATTTTCATAGAGCATATTGGGACACACTCCATGATTGCGGATCCACTTACTAAGGGATTACCACCCAAGGTCTTTCATGAGCACACCGCTCATTTGGGTGTTATGTCACATGAGGATATCATGGTTTAGTGGGAGTTTTGTTGTTCTATGATGGATTTTTTTGGCACATTGGTGTAATTTAGTATTTTCTGCAGAAATAAAGTCTTCAGTCAATTGTCTGTTTATTATATGTTTGATCTCATTAAAGATTAAAGTTGGACCGATTGGAAATAGACATGTTTGGATCACATCACATGTAATTCCCATGCTCTACATCCATGTTTGATCTATGTCATTTGATTATATTGGTATATGTGACTATTGATGGATTTAGTTACGCTACATGTGACGAAAATCGCTTTAATCATATATCAGTATAGTTAATGGATGAGATTGTTTCGGAATACCTTTACTTGTGATAGCAAGTTTTGAGCTCATAAGGTTATACACATTAAAGGTAACATATGTGGCCCAAGTGGGAGATTGTTGGACAAATCCAATAATGTGGGCACACATATGTAATATATAACGTGTATTGCTATCTTAAAGTGTAGTCCATCGAATATGTGATCTAATAGGGGTATTAATTGGACTATAAGGTATTAATAAATAACATGGTGTAAATAACAATGTAATTTCTAATTCAATGAGGGACAGAATTGGAAATTCACAGCCTGTAAGTTGAAGGGTTATGATTTATGGGCATTATAAATAGGATGGGTCCCCGATTGAGCGTATGCGTGAAAAAGAAATAACCTTTGGCATTTGTATTCTGTATCCTCTCAACAGAGAACTTTGGACACGTTTGAATCAATCAGAAGATCTAAAATTCAATCACAATCAAAGGGGAAAGCGCTATGGATCGAGGTATGTTTCTATTCTTCTTGTTTCCATTGAATCAACTAGAGTCTTAAGTTTTGGTGTAAGAAACAACACCAATACCCTCCATCATTTTGGAGATGTTCATAATGTCTCAATTGAACACAATCAAACGCACATAAAATCCTGTTGCGTTGTCCAGACGCTAGAGGCCCGGCTCTAGATTTTTTGTATTGTGAGAGTAACTCATCAATTTGATGTTCATTAACTGGCTCATTTGGTTCCTTGAACTCCTTGATTACCTCAGATTTTAATCTCACGATGCATGCATCCATCCATGACCTACAGGTAATAGCAAAACAATGTACCTTCTATGTTATGAATATTGACAAAAAAAAGAGGTTTTAATTCAAAGGTCTTTTAGTGTCGATTGTAACTCTTGCACGCATGTAAATATCAGAACCATCCTTGTGAATCTTAACTTCCACTTTCATGACTACTCCTACTCCATGAGCACACTTATAAGCAATTACGTTTTTTTTTCCTTTTTTAATTAATCCTTTAACCCCTCCCCACTTCAAATGTCGTCAGCAGTGTTCAAACCCTTCCATATGCCTATCGTGGAAGACCATAAACATGTACAACAAAAAGGTAGAGGTGGGCTAGTACTAAGAAGGGGTTATAAAGGAAAGGGATGAGCAAGTAGATGGAATAAAGAAGAATTTTCCTTCACTAAAAAGTGGGGGGTAGGGTTTCTCTGGCAGAGAGGAATCGAAAATTTTGACCCGATAAGAAAAATTGTCTCAAGTGATCCTCTTCTTTTTTTAGGCGTTTACGCAAGTCTTGCATGAGACTACCACGAAACACATTCAAATTTCAATGTATTATGACCAGGTTGGGATAGGAGACAATCACTCGAATGGTAAACAAAAAATCTACATTTTTTTTCTTAGTAATGCACTACAAAAAAAAAACTTCAATAGCTACAGATACTAGCGACGGTTTTTTAATACCGTCGCTAATTAAAAAATTTGTGACGGCAAAAAACCGTCACTAATTCTTTTGATAGCTAACTCAACCCATAATCATGAAAAACCGTCGTTAATTATTTTGCGACGGCACAAAACTGTCGCTAATAATTTTATTAGCTACGGTTTCTTAACCGTCGTTAAGTTTTACAAAGAAAATTGGTAGCTACGATTTTTGCCGTCTCTAAAAGATTTTTTTATTAGCGACGGCAAAAAAAAGTCCCTAATTGATTTTTTTGAAAAAAAAATTTATACACAAAAACATTTAGCTACGGCAAAAAACTGTCCCTAATTGATTTTTTTGAAAAAAAAATTATACACAAACATTTAGCTACGGCAAAAAACCGTCGCTAAGTTTTACAAAGATTTTTTCTTTAGCGACAGCAAAAAACCGTCCCTAATTGATTTTTTTGAAAAATAAAAATTATACACAAAAACATTTAGCTAATGCAAAAAACCGTCCCTAAGTTTTACAAAAATATTTCATTAGCTGCGGCAAAAAACTGTCCCTAATTGATTTTTTTAAATTATACACAAAAATAAAACCTCATCTCAACCATCAATAACACCTAAAAACTTTAGCTCAATCCAACGCACTAAACCAAACCATGTCACTGATCCGCGTGAAACTAACTCAACCAATCCCTTCAAGTACCTCTCTCTCTATATAAATTTTCTTTCAACCAAACCAATCCCCTTCAACTACCCTTTACTACCAATTAGGGGTGGGCACGGGACGGGATGGAACGAGATATACCCATCCCGTTCATACGGGACCGGACGGGATCAACATGCTGCCTGTGACTGCTGCGAAGATTATCATCATATAAGAGCGTGAAAAATAATTTTCTTATAATTAGATATAGATGTGACATGTAAATATAAGGGTAACCACTAAATCCCCTAACAATGAAGTCGAGTGGGTTGACTTTTAGAAAATGACATGATAAATGGGACCCACTAAGAGTATTGTGTAGATGTGATGGCCTCCCAATTGATTTTACAATTTCATTACTGTGGGAAACAAAATTCATGGTTCCTTGACAAAATGACATTTCATCTTTTGTTAGGGAAGAAATATAGACCTATTGGTGATGCTCTAACATATTCATAATGGTTTACCATCAATACATATATTGTAATTATAAAAAAAAATATTTTTACAGCCCGGGGCATCTCAAATTCTTGGCTCCGCCCCTGAATGTTCCCTTCTGAATATGTATTACTCAGTTTATTTTTATTTTTCATCTTCACCTGGGTATTATCAATATTTGTAAGTTAAATAATTTGAGCCACTTTTATTGGGAATCCAAGCAACAGTTTGTTATTTTTCTCTTGCTTAATGAATATTTATTTCTTGAAGTAACATTTTTGTTACCACTGCAAACACCATGAGTTTCTCTCAGTCATATGTAAGTTTATATGAATAAAAATAAATAAATAAATAATAAATATAAAAAATCGGGACGGGACGAGATTGGCGGGATTGAAAATCTTCATCCCATCCCATCCCATTCTAGATCGGGACTGGATAGGATCGGAATGAAATTATTCAATCCCATTAAGACCCGAAAAAATCGGGACGAGACGGGATCGGGATTGCGGGATGGGGTGCCCACCCCTACTACCAATGGCACCCAAAGCAGAGAAGAAGCATGAAGATCTGTCGTGGCCGCCTCCCTCAACAGAGAGGAGAAGTCCGCTGTGGCCGCCTCCCTCTCATCGAATATTTTTTTAATGTTTTTTTTGTAATTTTTGTATGAATTATTTGTAATTTGTTTTGTAATTTTTGCATGATATTCTAGAGATTCTATGTAATTTTTGTTATGGTAGTTTCAATTAAGTTTAGTTCATTATAAAAAATCATTAAGAGCTCATTAAATTTCAATTTAAAAAATCATTCAGAGCTAATTAAGAGATCTCAGAGATTTGCAATTAAAAATCATTCAGAGATTTGCAATTAAAAATCATTCAGAGCTAATTAAGTTTCAATTAAAAAAATCATTTAGAGCTAATTAAGATATCTCAGAGATTTGCAACTTAGCAACGGCTTCAAAGTTGTCCCTAAATAGCCACGGCAAATACCGTGGCTGTTTTGTCAATTGGATTTGCAACTTAGCGATGGCTTCCATATCGTCGCTAAATAGCCACGGCAAATACCGTCTCTATTTTTCAATTTGCAACAACCTTACCCGAAATTTTAAACAACTTTAGCAACGGAATTTTTCGAGTTAGCGGCGATTTTTAACCGTTGCGAATTAGCTACGGGATAGTTTACCGTTACTGATTCAAATAGTGACGATTAAAATAGCTACGGTATTGCGACGGTTGTTGAACCATTGCTAATTCATTTTAGCTATGATTTTTTGACAATTAGCAACGGTTTTTAGCCGTTGCTGAATTGTCTTTTTTTGGTAGTGATGATTAAAGATGACTCAAATAATGTTACTAGATTAAAGCCGTTGCTGAATTGTCTTTTTTTGGTAGTGATGATTAAAGATGACTCAAATAATGTTACTAGATTTTCTCATTAACAAACAAGAAATCTTTAGTTTATTTTTCTCAGTAATGAGTAAATGCAACCCAGATACTTATTACTGAAAATGTTAAATGAAAGATATTCTTAACCATATGAAATGGATCTCATTAAAAATCTTTTACATAATACGAATATATTATCCACAAACCATAAGTGAGAAATACGAAAAAATTGTCCAACATTACAAAAGACCGGACAAGGCGAAATTGTCCAACATTACTAAAAAGTTTTCTTAATGGATTTATCAAAATAAAATACTATAAACTAAATTATTTCATGAACAATAATATCACATGGAGTATAGAGAATTGTACATACAGACTATATAGTATGTATAGTATGTATAAAAAGATTAATTAAATTAATATAATAGAAAGTGCATGCTACATAGATAGTAACCCCAAACACAAAGAAACAAGATATAATTTGATTGGGAAATTTGGAATTAACATATAATCTCAAAAAGAGACTTGAGATTAGGGCCACCTTCTGACTTCCACTCACAACATTCCAAACATATAAAAAAAAAATGAAAAATTAGATCCTCATCAATCAAATGACCTCCACACACCCACTTTTATTATGGAACTCAATTATTCCAATCTTTTTTTCCAATTTATTTTTTCCTCTTTTAAAAAAAAAAAAAACAACAAAAAACAAAAGTGATGATGCCAACCCAATACACATGAGAAATGCTAGGAAACCATGTTTTGTAAACATGTTTTGCAACCAGGATGACGTGAAATCCCCAAAGATTTTATGTGTATCTCAAAATTGTAAAAAAACTCCTCTAACGATGCCACATCATCATGGTTGCAAAATATGTTTACAAAACATGATTTCCCAGCCTCACTCAATACACATGGCAGTAGCTGGTAGTAGGAACAAAGGCTCCTTTATCCCTTCTTTATCTGCTAAAGATCAGCTACTACCAACAAATCTTCCCCTCTAAACTAATCTCTAATTTGCTACATTTTGTAGCACCTGGTCCCTTCTACTTACCCACCCTTTTAATTATGTTATTTCCTTCCATTATTACAACATTAATTATACTCCTTAATTAATGCTCATCTCTACATCATTTCTGTCTGTAGATGGCCCCAGAGTCATTCCCCTAGCTCTTTTCCAGGGATGCATGTATGGTTGATACCCCAAACTAGTTTGAATTTGGTATCTCATATAATTTTAACAATATGTTCCTCCAAACGTAGGCGTCCAAAAATCAGCGGGACTCTCTGCAACTGGGAAAGTACTTGAAATTGGCACTAGACATAGTCCGTGGTTTCTAAGGTCTTGTTTCAGTCCTTCATTGTCCTTCGCTTTATCTGAACTCTGAATCATTTTACATACAATTGAATAACATTAGAAAAACTTATATATAATAGTTAAAATTCAAAACAATTTTACTCCAAGTAGAACCAAATTGGTCAAGGAGATGATGATCTACGTACCTGTTGATGCTGTATATGAGCTTCATTTTTCATATACTGGGTACTTAAGACCTGATAATATATGAAAGTAATAGTTAGTTTTGTCGAAAGGTCTATAAAATTTAGATTACATAAATCTATATAAGGTAAATGCTACAACTATTATCTGCCCGGATGTAATGACTCTTGATCGATTATCCACATTATCTTATGTGTTGAATTTGTGGAACTTTATCATACTGGTCTACAAGAATGTATTGTTCATGAAATCATAGTGTCACTGACTTCTTTCCAACATAATTATTTTGATACAAAGTGAGAAAAGCACTTACATGAACTTGATCATGAAGGAACTTGATATACTCAATGGCTTCATAAAGTACAGATGCTGTATCTGTCTGTAGAACAATACAATCCACGTAAATCAAAGTATATATATATAATTATCACTGTGAATTAATATCAACCAGAATTTTATTTTATTTTTGTGATGGAAAATTCTATTTAATATGTTCACCTTTCCGAAAGGTGAAACCAGTTGCTGGAGTGCAGTGATTCGGTCTCCTAACTTCTCTTTCCGAACCTACAAACAAAAGCTATATTTTCTCACTATTTCTATAAACATATAAATATAGAACAATCCCCAGCCAGTGATTGTATGAAGGTTCATTCAAGTTCCACCAAAGTTGTATCTCCTAAAGTACGTATTCCGAGGAAAGAACAAAAAAATTTGGAATTAAAATTAGTTTCTTTAGTAAAAAGAACACTTCATCCAATCAAATAGGAGCCCTTCTAGGGAGCGAGGGATGGGTGTAACCATCCATCTCCCTCGAGATAAGTGATGCCATGCGTCTCTAGGAAGTTTTGCTTATCTCGAGAGGGATGGGTGGCGCTCCCTAGAATTTCTGATCAAATAGATCCCAAAATGTTTTCAGTACCTTGAAAGTAGGCAGTGAGGATGGAGTTTCAATTCTAGGCCTTTTGAATGTAGGTTCCTGAGTGCTACTTCTCTTCAATCCTGATTTACGAACTTCTTCGGTATTCAACTGAAGATTGAACAAATATATCAGATAAGTAATAAATTAGTCCTCTGAAAACCCATCACATGAAGAAGAAGAAGAACAATATGCTCATCTAAGTCAAAATATTACCTTCACTGCAAGGCTAGTACACTTGGGTTTCTCTCCAAGACTTGATGAGGGAATCTGTGTTTGTGGGGAGGGCGAAAAGGTTGATCCAACATTGTTCATGACACCAGCCGAAGCACTCCAGAAAGGAGTGTTTTTAGCAAAGTGCAAGTTACTATTTTGTTGTTGTTTTTGAGATGCTGATTTGATGATCTGTGGGAATTTTTCCCAAGGAGACACTTCATTCAAGTTCATCTGATAGCTCATTGGAGTCGTTTCGTAAGGATGCTGCTGAGATTGGGGTTGAGGATCGGATTCGAATAAACTTGGCAATAAAGTTGTAGATGGACCAATGGGGAAGCAAGATTTGCTAGAATTTAATCCATTTCGGTGACCATCTAAAGCTAAAGCCACCTGATTTAACTGCGAAAACGAATCTTCACTCCTATCAGAATAATTCTTCGGGCTCCATTCTTTTTGGATTGGAACAGATTCCATTCCATGACTTTCTTGATCAAAATTGGATCTCGGTTGTAAGTCTTGTTCAAGCATGGTATTGAAATTTTGTTCAGTCGTTCCATTATTTCGACCACTGAAATATACCAACACCATAATCAATACTAACTTTTTTTTTTTAATATATATCATCAAATAATTAAAATCAATTCATACTTACAATAAAGATTGGTTCCAATCAAGTGTCGGAAGAGAAAGACCAAAGCCCATCATGATTGAGTTGCTTGAAACTGATTCATCAGAAGATCTTGTAACACACTTCATGTCTCCTTCCATCTCATTAGACCATCCAAAGCTTCCTATATCGGCGATGGCAGTGGTACATGGAGACGACTCGTTCCTTGCTGTATTCCACCAATTCCCACTGCATATCCCAGCTTGGAACTCCTCTGCCATGGCTGAACCAATAATAATTTTCACTTCTCAAAGAGTAGTACTGTCTGAGCTCCTTTTGTTTTGCTGTGGTTTCTCTCTACTATATGTTCTTGTTCAATTTGAGGTGGTTTATTAATGAAAATGATTCAGCACTACTACTAATACCATATATATATATAAGATTCTTTTAGGGTACGGATATGGGAAACAGCTGAGAATCTGGTTGACTTTTTCCTATTTTTTTTTCTTTTAGGGATTGATTAGACTAATGGAAGAAGGAATTTTAGTACGTAATGGAATTTTCTCTTCTTTTTTTTTCATTTAATTATATGGTAGGGGATGTTTGGAATTAATTTGAGCAATCATGGGATTCGCAATAGTTTTAAACATACGGTAATGTTATTCCAAATGGATTGTGCGATAGTATTCACTAAGTGTAGTTCAATTCCACACTTCTTGTGAGAGGTCGCGGATTCAAAACTCACAGTTAAAATTTTGTGAAAATTTTGAGAGTCTGGACCGGAATAGAATTATGAAAAAAAGAACCATGAGGCTGACAACTCTAAACCCTGCAGTTCAATGTATTTGTAGGGTTAATTAGTAAGATTCAAGGCTAAACTGGGCAGTTTAGTAGATGTAAGAATGTACATATGTAATAATTTCATCATCCCCAAAAATACTCTATCAAACAGGTCTTTATGATTCAGCCATTTGAAATGTAGAACTACGAAAAAAAGAACCACGAGGCTGAGAGGCTTGGTTTAATCCTAGGTGATTGAGATGCACCCTACACGAACCACATCACAGTCACGTCTTCATATTGAGACCCTCACAAAGAAATTTAGTTAGGAATTCGAGAGTGTTCGAAGAACTAGAAAAGGTGTATGTAATTGAATGGATATTCGAGAGGCAGTGCAAGGTAACGTAGACATATTGACCCACATATTAAGACCTACACAAAGAAATTTAGTTAGGAATTGACGGGTATGAACAAAGGAAGTGTTAGAAGAACTAGAAAAGGAGTATGTAATTGAATGGATATTGGAGAGGCAGTGCAAGGTAATGTAGACATTGATCCACCACCAGGGACAACGAGGACATCCTCTCACCGGCCACTTGAACAATGTCAACAATTCTAGTCAGCCTTATTTGCTAGTTTTTTTGAGTTTTTTTTTACACTTCTAACCCTTCTATAGATAGTGTTTGTTAGGGTGAGCATCCCATCCCGCGATTCCGATCTCGTCTCTTCTAAATTAAAGTTTAGGATGTGTTGAAATTAAATCAATGTAAGATGAAATCTAAATGAATTAAATCATTAATTCTAAATGAAATTTAATATTTATTTGTCTTCCAAAAAAAATTTAATATTTATTTATTTATTTAATATCTATTATTTATTATGTAAGTTATATGTATATAAATTTGACATTATTAGTGCGTGAGTAATGTAAGATAAAACTTTTTTTGTTATTTTTTATTAGATGACTATTTAGTACGTGTACGTGTTCATCCCGTCTCATCCTATACCAATCCCAAATGAACGAAATGGGTCTCATGCCCTCCCCTAATGTTTGTGATTGTATTTTTAAAAAATTGAGTAAAAAGTGTAAAACTATCAAAAAAGACTCGCATACACGATTGACTAGACTTACTAAAACACTGTATAAATCATTCCTTGTAGAATAGGATAGAAGAAGACTAGCAGTTTATGATCGTCAACCTTAAGAGGACCCCACGGCAAGCACGCGCGCATGCCCATCATCACAAACCTTGGGTCCCCTCTTACTACAAACCCTATACTCACCAAAGAATTTAAAGAAAAACTGAAAAAAAGAGTCAAAATCCTGATCGGGACAATGACAAAGTTGAAAGAAGAAAAGAAAAATTCTTACTTCCAAATCATTTGACGTAACTCACACGGACCTACATTATTCCTCCTCCTTCCCTTTATACTTTTTTTTTCATTTCCTATTGTTCACGATTTGATTTGATTTGATTTGATTCGATTTGATTTAGTTTGGTTTTAACTTCAAGTAAAAACTATTAATCCAACTAGACTGAATGTAAATAAATTGAGTCGAAATAAATTTAAATCACTCAAAACTTTAACCAACCAACCAAAATGTTACTAAAACGAACCTAAAAATATCACATGAACCTTCAGCATAATATAATATATATTTTAACTTTTAATACTTGTTTGTTAAAAAGGAAAACCAAACCAAACCGAACTAATGAATTTCAAAACTCATGATTAAAGCAAGCCAAAAGTCATGACCATATACGGCGGGTATTAGTTTGTTCGTTTTATTTATTTTTCTTCGAGCGTAATTACAAAAAAAAATTTCCATTCTCACTGACTACCACCGCCCAAATCAGGTAGCCAACCAGCCATATCCACCGTCTTCATCGTGTTTATTATGTCATTGTTCACGTTCATGTTCATGTTTGTGTTATTTTTCTTCTTCTTGTTATCTCTTTTTCAATCGAGCAAGTCTAGCTAGTCAGTCTTTTTTGTTTTGTTTTGTTTTTTTTTTTTTTTTTGGGGTGTTTTTACTCTTTTTATTCATTCGATTTAAAACACTATCTATAATTGAGGGACCCCATTACCTTTAATGACATTTGATCCATTCATGGTTTTCAGTGCTATATATATGCATGAGACGACCTGGAACTGGTGGAATCTAATAACTAACTAAATTAACAGTGATATATGCTTCAAGATGGAGATATCATGCAAATAATATTGGATTATACATCTTTCATCTTTTCTTTTTTTTACGGTGGAGAAGAAATCCAATATACTTGCCAAAAAACAAAAAAAAAAATTGTGAACTCTTGGAACATTCTCTTTGTTATTTTTTGCTCAAACGAATGATCTCTATTCTCGATTTTGAACAAGTTAAATCAAACATACGTCTTTTTCAGCTCTTTGTTTTCTTGTAAACTCAGTATCCAATTTCAAGCAAAAGTTGACAAATCAAAACGTGTGATACACAATGTTAGTTTGAGTCAGCTCATTCTTTTTTTTTTTAGTGTCATATATATATATATCAGCATATACTAGTACTCATGCATGTATATTATCTGTGAAATTTTCCATATGGTACATATTGATCAAGTTCAAGTTCATGGTGAAATTATGTTCAATATCCTCGTACTTGTGTAGCATGCTATTGAGCTCCAAATAAGTTCATTTTTCTAAGAGTGATCTATATGATCAAGAGATCATCCTGCAAAATATCAACTCATTTTGAAATTTTTAGCAGTGTTATAGGCATGTCTAAATTTCTTTGTCAAGAAAATCTTTGTACTGAAATCCCATCCCTCTAAGTAATTCAATGATTAAATTAGGAAAAACTTGTCTAAACCCATCGTTTGATGAGGGAACCCAATTTCTCGGCTATTTTGATTTTACAAATCGATGAGGGCACACAACAAAAATAAGGACTATTTAGTAATTTAACTATAATAGCTACGTACCATCCTCATTTTTCTCCATCCCTCTCCTTTTTCTTTTTTTCTTTTTTCTCTCCATCTTCTTGTTTTAATGTGTTTATTATCTCTTCTCTGTTCAATTATCTATTTTTGTATCAGTGATATAGGTGTAAACTCTATGAAAATATGTAATTCTATTGATGATTTCATATATTCCTAAAAGTTAAGGTTAATTAGGATTCTAAAAGTCGTGCCGGCTCACCTAATTTTCTTATTTTCAACGTTCTTTTCTATCTATCTCTGTAATTTTGCATTAGAGTAAAAGAAGAAGATTTAACTCTATCCTTTTTCTGCTTAATTTCTCATGAATTAAGCAAGTTTAACATTTTCTTCGTATTTTTCTTCGCTAATATTAGATTAAAACAGAAATTGAAACCATTTTCATGACTCATGATCCTCACCCCTCCTCGGACTTGAATTTTCATGAATAGTTGGAAAACAATCTTATGAATAATAGATTTCTTATCAGTAAATAGACAACCAAACGACAGAAATTTGCATACATAAAAAATGGTTAACCAAACATAAAAACAATTTTGAAAACAAATATTAGATTGTTGATTATATATGTCATTGTGACATAGGGATGATGCGAAAAAGAGGACAAGGATGAGAGTGTAGAACCCTCCAAAATAAAATGATGAAACAAAATAAAAAAGCAGAAAAGGTTCACGTGTTATAGAAGTGATAGAAAAGCAAGGAAACATGAATGGAAAATCGAAACATGAGTTTTTTTTATTTCTTTGTTTTTGTTCTTCATAAATCATCATCATGTTGTGTGAAATCTAACAGGCTAAAATACAAACCCAGACTGAGTTCCATGTAGTGTTCATACCACAATTTTCCCTACAATGATAGCATAATGTAGCTATATATGTTTTTGATCTAGTAGTGTAGATGGAGATGGAGATGGATCATATGCGCGATCGAATTCATATAGCATAATCTAGCTAGCTATATATGTTGTTACATGGAAGCCTCCAAACATAATCATTCATTGTATACTAGTCAAGTACGTCGACGTATTTAACAAGTATATAGTTATTTAACTAAAAAATATCAGCCAAATAAATATATGGGAATTGAATCTCATCTCATTATACTTATAAACTATTGTCATAAACCCTTTCAACTATGTCCCCACATCGAAGTCTTCTGGAAAAAATTAACTAATTAGATCTTTAAGTGAACATAAGTTTAAGATTAGGTTATATGGTCAATTAAGAAACTATATTTAAAACCAAAATGGTTGAAATAACAGAGAAAAAGATATATAAGTAGATGAATGTAGACCTACTGAGAAGATCAACAAATGCATTACTGACATATTGTATTTAACTTGAACTTTGGGTTGAGACTTACTGATGAGAAACTTGTCTTTCTAATTTTGTTATGATTAAAAAAGAGAGGTTTATGGTCTTTATCTTAAGTGATTAAATTAATTCTATCATTATCTTCACCAACTCTGCCCCTAAATCTGGTTTTCTACAAATGGTCAATTTGGAATTTAGGGTTTTCTACAAAGTCATCTCTTTTTTTGTTTTTTTAATTGACTTTAAGAAGTTGAATTTTGAGTACTAGGAGAGCCAATTATTTTTTTATTTAGTTCTTTATACGTCATTGAATTAACTCTTTTCTTCTTCCTCTAGTGGGTTGACATGGGTGATTGAATGTTGTCCATTGAACATTTCCTTGCGTCATAATTTATTCCCCATCTCCCTCAAACCTTTCCTTGTTCTATAGAGTTGTTTACAGATTTATTAAAAATTTTAAATAAATTATGCAAATAAAGATATGAAATTATGGTTTTTGTGGTTTTTATACAAAATATGTAGCAATTGAAAAATCATTAGAGGGATCATGTGATTCTGCAAAGCTTAAATAGATTTTAGCCGATTCTCGAACCACTCGTGGTTATTTACTAAGATAGCTAATGGGATTTTTTTCAATGGAGTACCAACTCAATGGTATGTCTGTGGTGGATGGAATCACAGGTCCGTAATTGAAACCATGCCGGCGGCATCTAAGGTGGGAGGGGTTGAGGGGTTAAATTTTTTTTTTTTAAATAACCAAAAAAAAAAAATTAGCTAATGGGTTTCATAATAGCTAGATTCTTTTTTCTTTCTTTTTTTTCCCAATTTAAGCATGTCAACTTATTACATCAGTTTGGCATAATAAATGGACAAAATAGTTTCCATTCCAAATTATTGACCCTAGTTGAATTATGAAGGGAGGTTGTTTTCATGATGGGAAGATGGACTACTTGTTGCTAGTCTATGTATTTCCTTTCTACCTTACAATCATTTGCGATGTAGAAAATTGTGACTTGTATGCTTTAAAATTAATCTTGTTTTCTTCTTCCGCCCAACGCGTTTAGGAAGAGAAGAATATTCATCACTTAAATACCAATACTCTTTCATGTGTAGAACATATTGATTTCTAGCTTACAAGACTTTGAAATACAACTCAAGGTCAACTTATAAAATGTGTCTATTGGAAACTTTAATTAGATTATTTCAATCCCAGGTTAATTAAATAATAGCTTTAAGTAGTAGTTATAGTTTGTAGCTAACAGAGTGCCAACTTAACTAGTAAATTTGTGACGGATGGTATTACAAATCCAAAGTTCAGACCCTGCCATAGGTATCTAATGGTTCTAAAATCTAATAAAAACCCTAGTCGCTTAGAAAAAAAGTAGCTATAGTTTTGTATGAGGTTAGGGTCACTTACTAAATTTGGGTGGGTTATTAAAAAGTGAAGCAAGATTTCAGTAAGGATAAGCTTAAACCATCTTTTTATGATGAGTTGGAACATTCACTATTAGATGGTGTCACTTAGTACTAAATTTATGTAGACGGGGGATCCCTTATAGGGCACTTGTCCAATTTTTGATAAACATATACATAAAAGTACAACAATCCAAAATAGTTGTAAGAGAGGTTTAACTGCTTTTAAGCAATAATTAAAAGATATGATGCAAGTCTATTATGTTAAATTATATCTCGTCTAAATAGTCCAGCTCAATGAATATGCTCATGGAAAAAGAATAGGAAATCCTTGATGAATTTGTTTTGCAATATGTTTGGTTGAAATTAGTCTCTCATGACTCACATCAGATGTAATTGTTGCATGGAGCATATTAATTTATAATTTTGTCAAAGCCATGGGCAATTGGAGCGGGCATTAAAAAACACTTTGGAGGAAATGAACTTTGATCATTAATTTTTCCAAGTAATTTGAGAGTGTGATTTGCCACACATGGGTTTTAACTTTTAACCATCTTTGGTAACAGGTGAATCTATAATTTAAAGTATTGATTTTATACAAAATTTCGACAAACATTGTTATTATAATCAAAGAGACTTTGCCTCTTCACAAAAGTTCTAACAAAAACATAATCTCTGGACATCCTCTAAAGAAGTATGTTTTGGTTTAACTGCTGATTTGATAAGATTAGTTTTATATATATAACTTCCAAAAACCATATGGCTTCGATTAGTTAGGAGTTGGAACACCTTTTCCACTTAACGCTACTACTACAAAGTATCTAATAAAAAAAGATGTAGAATTAATATTGACTTGCATAGCAGCAGCTAATGGAATACTAGCTCAGCGATATGCCACTAGGATGGACTTACATATTCAAGGTTTAAACCTATCGGTGGCATCTAGGGTGGGAGGGGGTTAAGGGATTAAAAAATAAATAAATAAATAAATAATAATAATAATAATAATAATAATAATAAAAGGACTTGCATAGACAGGTTTCCCATATTTTGAGTTGAGTTGACTTGTTAGGTTTGCTAAAGGGATGGGAACCTAATCTTCTTGCAAGTATCTTCCGAAAATGGTGAAAGATGCATGAATTTATTATTATTTATACAAAAAATTTTGTATGGTTTACAAGGGTTGACTATGGTGAAAAAATGAGTTTCATTCAAGGGATATTCTTTACACCAAAACTATCAAGAAAAAAGAGTGCCAAATGGATCTATCAACTCAACTTTTGCAAGTTTATAACCATTGGTGGACCACAAAATTAGGGTTGATGACAACGAAATTATTGGACTAAAATGGATCATGTTTAATATAAAGCTTGGGATACTTAAGGAATCTAGCCGGTCTCTTGTTTAATAGTGCAACATGTATTGAGAGAAACTTGCCGAAGATATATACATATATACACCAATGTTTTAAAAATTGGCCTAGGCGTTAGAGAAACGCCTAGATTAATGGCTGGGCGGGTTCTGGGTGGTCTAGGCATGTCTGGGCAGGTGTCAAGACTAGTATCGTTGGTCTGGAAAATCAAGGTCAGAGGCCTTTCAAGACTTTTCTAATGATCTCAAAACTCAATGTTCCATTTTGAAAAGTGTCCAAATGCTTAGCATCTATATTATATGGGGAAGGTTTGAACTCTTGACTGTGAAGACGTGTTGCCTCCATTGCATAGTCGGGCCAGACTATACCGCTAGCATTTTTATTGTTTTCTTTGCATTATTTTTTAACTTCAAACTTGTATTTCCATCGATTGATAGCATCGAACTAGTCTTGAGCAACGTCCTTCCAAACGTTCCTCTCCATTGTAATCTATTGAATGTTAATGAAAGTTTTTGCTGACTATTGTGCATTGTTATATTGTTTACAGATTGATATTGTGCATTCTCAAGTTAATATTTGTGCTCGTCAAAGTAACTACTCATAGGCTTACTAGTGAATTTGATAGCTAGTGTCGCACGGATTGCTAGTCAGTGACAGTTGGTATCAGAGCCAGAGCTTGTTGAATGCAAACCAGGATGCAGGAACTAAATGAACACCTTGACGCTATGGAGGAACGACAGGCTAGTCGAATGCAAAGACTAGAAACCAGAATGGACCAGTTGAGCTGTTTGGGAGAACAGATCAGTCGCCTTGATGGACTCTTTCACTTGGCAGACAGAGTGGATTCGCTGGCTGAGCACGTTGACAATTTGGAGGGAAGAACAGTCGTTATAGAAGAGTCACCTCACCCCACAGCTCAGGTGATGAGTGACTTCCAATTACAGTTGGAGAACTTGTTTGCAAGGGTTGGCTTGCTGACCAAGGCCACAGGGACGACTGATCACCCTAGGATGAAAGTGCCTGAGTCAAAGTCATACGCTGGGGTACGAGATGGGAATGACCTAGAGAACTTCTTGTTTGATCTGGAACAGTATTTTCGTGCGGTGAACCCCGAATCAGAAGAAGCCAAGGTCACCATCGCGACAATGTACTTAGCATGTGATGCGAAACTATGGTGGAGAACCAAATATGCAGATATGGAAGAAGGTCGCATCCTTATTAGAACTTGGGCAGACCTCAAAAAGGAACTCAGAAATCAATTCTTGTCTGAGAATACTGATTTCTTAGCAAGGAGGAAGTTCTGCACCATCAAACAGACATGCAATATTCGAGACTATGTCAGGCAGTTCTCAACTTGCTTGCTAGATATTCGAGACATGTCTGAGAAGGACAAAGTTTTCTGTTTCATGGAACAAGCTCAGCCGCTTCTGCAAGCAAAATTACAAAGGCAGAAGGTGACAGATATTACAAGTGCTATTGCAGCAGCAGAAAGGTTTAGCGATTATATGCCCATGGCTGGATCCACTTCGCTCAATCACTCCACAGCTAGAACTGGCAGTACCAATTCGAGCTCAGGGTCAAATGCTCGATCACCTCACCAAAACTGGGAAAACTCAAATCAGAACCGAGGAAACTACAATTCTCGACCGTCCAACCAGAATTGGAGCTCCAACAGAAATTGGAATGCCAGCCCTAGCAACTCAAATTACAATAACAAAGGAGGGCAAAACTACTCTGGGCAGTGGAGGCCATCTGCACCGGCTCCATGCATTCTTTGCAATAGTAGGGATCACCCAACAGGCAAATGCCCATCCAAACCAGCCCTACACTCATTGATGTCCTTGCTTCAAACAGAACATTCTAACTCGACCGCATCGAGCTCGAATCCCACCAACAGTGAGACCTTCCAGATGGGAGCTCTACGCGAGCTCAATGTTGTCAAAGGAAAAATGTATGAGCACCCACACAAGAAGGTTTTACAATACATCGACATCACTATCAATGGGTTCCCTTCCCAAGCATTGTTGGATTCAGGAGCGACAGACAATTTTATTGCACCAGAGGAAGCTAGACGTGTTGGTCTGAACTTAGAAGGAGATGTGGGAAAATTGAAAGTTGTCAATTGAGGCAATCTCTATTAATGGTATGGCTAGAGTTGTGCCACTACAGGTTGGTCCATGGGAAGGAAGATCAAACTTCTTGGTCGTCCAACTTGATGATTTTAAGGTGATTCTAGGCCAAAAATTCTTCTGAGGAGTTGCAGCAGGACCACTACCTTTCATGGACTCCTTGGGCTTTTTCGGACCCAGACTACGCATTGTACCAACCTCAATTCGACCCACAACTCATGATAGAATATTGTCGGTGTTCCAAGTCAAAAGAGGCTTGGCCAAATGAGAAGATACATACTTAGCTGTGGCAAAGCTAGAGATGAAAGATGATACTAGCAAAATCCCCGAGAAAGTTGCCCAAGTTATTGCTGATTTTAGCGAAGTGATGCCGAATGAGTTGCCAAAGAATCTACCTCTCATAAGGCTCATTGATCACGAAATTGAGTTAGTGACTGGTGCCAAGTCACCCGCACGTAGTCCATATCGCATGAGCCCTCCAGAGTTGACCGAATTGAGAAAACAACTAGATGGTTTGTTGGAGTCGGGATTCATTCAGCCCTCTAATGCACCTTATGGGGCACCTGTTCTTTTTCAGCGGAAACATGATGGCAGTCTTCGCGTTTGTGTTGACTATAGAGCCTTGAACAAAGTCACTATAAAGAACAAATACCCGCTACCGCTCATTGCAGACTTATTCGACCAACTTGGATCCGCCAGATACTTCACAAAACTCGACTTGAGATCAGGTTACCATCAAGTCCGCATTGCTGCTGGCGATGAACCCAAAATTGTTTGTTCTACTAGATATGGGTCATATGAGTTCCTAGTAATGTCCTTCGGCTTGACCAATGCTCCAGCTACGTTTTGCACCCTTATGAATGGCATGTTCCGTCACCTTCTGGACAAGTCTGTGGTTGTCTATCTTGATGATATTGTGGTTTATAGTGGGACTATAGAAGAACACCTACATCATTTGCGAGAAGTGTTCCAAATCCTTAGGGATAATCATCTCTTTGTCAAGAAGGAGAAGTGCGCATTCAGCCAGACCCAGATAAATTTCTTGGGTCATGTTATTGGCAATGGCAAGATTCAGATGGACATGGAGAAAGTCAAGGCAATCCATGATTGGAACACTCCTAAGAATGTGTCTCAACTACGTTCTTTCCTTGGACTCGCAAACTATTATCGTCGCTTCATATGGGACTACTTTAAGAGAGTTGTTGCACTGACAAATTTGTTGAAACAAGACCGAACATGGGAATGGGATAGGCAGTGTGAAGCTTTATTCCAAGACTTGAAACTGGCCATGATGAAAGATCCAGTACTGGCCTTGCCAGACATCACCAAGCCCTTTGAAGTACAAACAGATGCATCTGATTATGCCTTAGGGGGAGTTTTGCTTCAAGAAGGTCACCCGGTAGCATATGAGAGTCGAAAGTTGAATGATACAGAGTCTCGTTACTCAGCTCAGGAAAAGGAATTGCTAGCCATTGTACATTGTTTATGGGTGTGGAGACACTACCTTTTGGGATCTCAAGTCCTTGTTAAAACGGATAATGTCGCAGCAAGCCATTTCCTTACTCAGAAGATGCCAACCTCCAAGCAATCTCGATGGCAGAAAAAATTAGCAGAATTTGACTTAGGATTGGAATACAAGCCAGTGCGCACTAACAATGTAGCTGATGCACTCAGTAGAAGGGCAGACCTTGCAGTGCTCACCCATACCGGTCCGAGTCACACCATCTTGGAGAAGATCAAAGCAGGCCTACAGACAGACCCACAAGCGAAGGCGATTATTGAGTTGATCAAGCAAGGCAAAACTCGACGGTTTTGGATAAAAGATGGAGCAATACTCACAACTGATAATCAGTTCTATGTTCCAAGAACCTCTAGTTTGAGGAAAAAACTTTTGGCCATGGCACCCATTGGGCAGGACATCCAGGTTGGAGATGAACATTTGCATTGCTAGAGAGGGGGTACTATTGGCCGCAGATACAGGAGGATGTAATGGCCTATGTTCGAACATGTCTTATTTGTCAGCAAGATAAGGTTGAAAGAGATCGACCAGTAGGCTTACTAGAGCCCTTGCCTGTTCCGACTCGTCCTTGGGAAAGTGTTTCCATGGACTTCATTACTGAGTTACCGAAAGTGGAGGATTTCAGGTGTATCCTTGTAGTTGTTGACCGATTCTCAAGTATGTGACATTTGTGCCGACCGGACTGACTTGCACAGCTGAAGATACGGCGCAATTGTTCCTCAAACATGTAGTGAAGTATTGGAGACTGCTCGAAAACATTGTTAGTGACCGTGATGCTCGCTTCACAGGAAAGTTCTGGAAGGAGTTGTTCAAGCTTTTGGGATCCAAGCTTAATATGTCGACAAGCCAACATCCCCAATCTAACGGACAGACGGAGCGCTTTAACTCTATGCTCGAAGAATATCTTCGTCATTTTGTAAGTGCAAATCAGAAAAATTGGGTGGGACTACTTGATGTTGCACAATTCTGTTTCAACTTACAAAAGAGTTCAGCTACTCACTCCAGCCCCTTTCAGTTGTTTATTGGTCAGCAACCATTGACACCACATACAGTACTTACCGGATACCAAGGACCCAGCCCAAGAGCTCTTGAATTTGTCAAAGCCTGGTAGAAAAACATTGAAGTTGCTCAAGCCTATCTTGAGAATGTCTCCCGTCACATGAAGAAATGGGCCGACAAGAAACGACGAATTGATCCTTTTGAAGTCGGGGACTTTGTATTGGTGAAGCTAGATATGTTCAACAAGTATAAAAGGACAGCTCGAGCACACAACAATATGTTTAGCAAGTACGAGGGACGGGTACAGATTATTGAGAAAGTCGGCAAAGTCTCCTATCGCGTCAAGTTACTACATTGGCTCTATTTCACCCATCCTGTCTTCCATACAAGTAACTTGAAGTCCTACCATGCAGATGCCACTGATCCCACAAGAAATGTATCTACTCGAGCATTGTCTAAGCATCCTACGAAGCCAGATCGAGAAGTGGAAGAAATCTTGGTTGACCGCCTCATCAACAACACAGGCCCGGATAGAGAGTATTTGGTTAAGTGGCAGGATGAACCTCCTTTAGATATCAGTTGGGAGCCAGTCAAGCATCTACTGCCATACCTCTCAAAGCTGGAAGAGTACTTGGAAAAGTTCGCTGCGAGGGCGTCAGCGAATTGAGTGTGGGAGAGTGTCAGAACTAGTACCGTTGGTCAGGGAAATCAAGGTCAGATGTCTTTCAAGACTTTCCTAATGGTCTCAAAACTCAATGTTCCCTTTTGAAAAGTGCTCAAATGCTTAGCATCTATATTATAGGGGGAAGGTTTGAGCTCTTGACTGTGAGGACGTGTTGCCTCCATTACATAGTCGGGCCAGACTATACCGCTAGCATTTTTATTGTTTTCTTTGCATTGTTTTTCAACTTCAAACTTGTATTTTCATCAATCGATAGCATCGAACTAATCTTGAGCAACGTCCTTCCGAACGTTCCTCCCCATTGTAATATATTGAATGTTAATGAAACCTTTTGCTGACTATTGTGCATTGTCTTATTGTCTACAGATTGATATTGTGCATTCTCAAGTTAATATTTATGTCCGTCAAAGTAACTACTCATAGGCTTACTAGTGAATTGGATAGCTAGTGCCGCACGGATTGCTAGTCCGTGACAGCAGGGTCTATGCGAGTTTTTTTTTTTTTAATAAGGCTAATTGTGTTCTTATTTTATTTTCTTTCATCTATTTTTGAAATAAACAATTTAATTTTTTTATTTAGTATATGTTTTAATGTAACAAATGATGATTACTTAATAGAATTCTCAAAGGATCTGCCAGTACCAATTTTAGTAATGTAGATTTTATCAAACATGACCGAAGTCATTCATGCAATTGATGAAAAAATAAAAGAGTAGATTTGGATATTTGTCCATAAATTCAACTTTGTATAAAATAACCATCATGACCAACTTCAGTAATTTGAGTTTTAATAAATATTGTTCATGATTGTTAATTTTTCATGTTTTTAAATTTTGCACATGTATCTTTGGCATTAAATTGAATATAATTGATAAGGTATTATGTTTAACTTTTGTATATTATTAAAGTTATAATGCAAAACCTAAGACCGTCTAAGCCCCTGGGCTCTAGGCATCTGCTCGCCGCCCACCCACCACCTAGCGCTCTTTTTTTTTTAGAAAGCACCTAGCGCTCTTTAGAACACTGATATACACACACACAAGTTGTAGATTCTAAACCGTTAATTCCTAGTGATGCATGTGTATATACTCGAGGTTTATACCTGAACTCTATTTATTGGGACTTTTATCCGATCAAAATACATTTCCTTTGGCAGGCGTAATGAAAAACTGGTCCATATTCGAAAATCGGCCTCATGAATCCATACTTCAGTCGGAGAGGGACCCAAACATTTCATCGAGTCTTACTTTACTCTCACTTTTACATTCCGACGTAGTTAGTAACACAGAATCCTGTTATTGATTTTATTGGTTTTTCAAAAGTCAGTGTGCACCGCTCAAAAACCAGTTAATAAATGAAGAAGACCAACGCAAGTGACATTAAAAGTAGAGTTTTTGTTTTGGTCCATGGCTTAACATGACTTGAAGTTTGGATAGTCATGCGTCGTCTTCCTCAGGCCTCAACTTTGGGTTAGGCAAGCTTCTTATTGACCCTGAACTGTAGCTCTCGCCTGATGCTGGAGAGGAAGCCTACGAGATAAATGTAGAAATTTATTGGATAGGAGGAAAGGCAGCAGGGACTGTGTGAAAGAGCGTAAACTTCAATCTTAAACCTATGATGAAGCACTATGCAAAGGCCCAGAATCCAGTGTGTTTGCCCTGTTGCTGATGAACGGCTTCTCTTCCTGTCAATCCCCATGCCCCTTTCATTTGTCTACATTCCAAGGTGGATTCAATGCAACCCTATAATGTTTTCATTTTCCTCAAACTAGACCAAATCTTTCTGCTTGCTGCTATCTAATAGGAAGCTACTACAGATAGTTGAGATCAGAAATGCTCTATGCCCATTGGACTGAGAATGTTAAATCATGACTACAATCCTTAATCCTCGCAACCTATTAGAGTGTACTTCAACTTGTGTCAAACAACAAAATGATCCTCCTCTTCAATTTCATAGGGGCATCAGAATTTTGGTAACAATTCTTTCAATTCCTTTTTTTTTTCTTTCTTTCTAATTTTGGTGTTGATGTGCATCTGAGAATTACGCTAGAAAAAATGTAAAAGAATGTCTCCTCAAAGTAAATTCATATACCACCAAAGAAAAAAAACTGATTCAACGAAAGACGGACAAAATCTCTTATCTCACTTTTCCTCAAGGGGTCGAAGTACTGACTCCACAAAAATCTGCTGCCTGAAAATTCAAGTGATAGACATGTTAGATCATGTTTTTCAATCAGAGAAAACAGAGTTACCACACATAACAATAAACACAATTCAGTTTTTAAATCAAGAGAAGCATTCTCTGACTTGTTCCAGATACAGACCACGTGATGCTGTGCAGAAAAAAGATAGAGATCGGCGCTTTAAAATGACAGAATCAAGTGCTCAAACTTGTAGAGATTCTTTGATAAGTACAACGTGTACCCAAGATTTATTTGGTCACTAAAATGAACAATTCACAAGCACCTTAACCTGAACATGTGCCAAAGTCCTACACAACAGAATATTCAAATATGTCTACACATGAAAAATTAATTTCGTATTATTCCCAAAGGCATACTTCAAGACTGACACTATGATGGGAATCCGTAATGGAGTTTACGGGTTTCTTTAGGGGAAAAAAAAGGAACAAGACAGTTTATGTAGTACATCTGCAGTAAGAGCACAGAGATGATACTCCAGTAAGAATAGATAACAATTATATATCTTGACGTGAGGATTAACTTGATTACATACCTATTAGGGGTGGAGAGATTGATATGGATATTGCGATAGAATTAAGAGAGATTATTCAACAAATGGAAGAAACTGGCATTGAATGTGCGACTGACAGATTTCAAGAAGTGAAATGGAAAACTTTGTAGGATTGTCTACAAACAACTATGCTCTATGACCAACGATATTTAAAGGCCAGAGATAGTATCCATCAATAGTACATATTAAGAAAGATATAATTAGAAATTAATGCATATTCAAAACGGGGAAGACAATAAAATAAAGGAAATCTTTGAGATGTTGCTCAACCGTAACATAAAGCGACATTAGGCCATTACTGGACGATCATAAATGCTAAAAGGTTCTTAAGGGGAAGACAATAAAATAAAGGAAATTGTTGAGATGATTTGATCAACGGTAACATAAAGCGACATTAGGCCATTACTAGACAATCATAAATGCTAAAAGGTTCTACAAAATAAAAAGGAGACCCGAGCAGACATGGATTGGCATTTTGTGAATGGATATAATTTCCAAGAATTCAACATCAGCCCAGGCATTTGAGAATGGCCGTGGTCTCATTAATAAACCCAAGAATGTCAGTTTCTAAAGTAATTTGGCTAACAAAGCCTAAATATCAATCTTGTTGCTTAGCATGATCCCTAGTTTTCTTTCAACTCCACCACCTTGGTAAGTTGTCCTATAAAAAATTGATAATTACATAACAATTATTTATCAACAAGTGTTTTGATAAATAATTGTGCTAGACCAGTCAGAGACATTTCTCTGTGACCTCAA
This sequence comes from Berberis thunbergii, assembly GCA_003290165.1. Taxonomy (NCBI): domain Eukaryota; kingdom Viridiplantae; phylum Streptophyta; class Magnoliopsida; order Ranunculales; family Berberidaceae; genus Berberis; species Berberis thunbergii. The sequence goes on along the minus strand of QNQO01011196.1, from coordinate 21,689 downwards.
TTTCGTATAAAATCAAACCCAAAATTTAAACATTTACTGGAAATAACTTGCTATTGATAAACTACAAAAAAATGTAAAGTATTTGTAGGACATACTTCTGCTCGGTGTGCTTGGGACTAGGGCGAGAATGTTTTAGGTATCTATCCCAAGGTACCATTTTAAGACCTGCTCGAACAGAAATTATGTTCCGAACCCTGAAAAACAAAAGCAACTAATGAAGTGTGCAGTTTTACCAGTTTTAGGAAGACGATGCCACAAAATAAAAAACCAAGACAAGTAAATGTTCCATCTTCCATATGCCCATATGCAAATCAAAAGATGGGTTAGCGAACTAGTAAAAGATAAATTACCTCCTGCAAATTCTATAGGTGTCTCTCCAGGTTTTAAAGTCTTGAGGCTCCAAGTACCACACGTCACAGACAACAACAGCCCACGATGTCATAAGGCATATCAAATGCATGTTAAAAGACTACCTGCCAAAGAATAGGTTTAATAAATGCAGCGGTTCACTGTAAGATATATAACAAAGTGGATGCTCATGTTGCATATCAACGCCCATCTTTTTAGGGCATGGGTGAAACAAACAAACTGTAAATGCCACCAAGGTTTCAATCAAATAGTTGAGCAATATTATAAACATCAATTCAAGACATGTTCAGACCTACGCCATAATGCACACATCAGTTCGGATAAAGCAGAAGCCACAACATTTCTGAAAAGTATACCCAAATGGTGCACAGAAATGCCAAGTCTCGCCTCTTGCAAGCATTTCATTTGTATAATCTTCTCGGTGGTTTGTTAGTCTTGTTTCTCAGAAGTGGGAACTGGTTTTTAATAGAGCCATGTCGAAGATGATAGGTTCAACATGTCCTCGTAGGTAGCCATCATATAAAAAAAAAAAAAAGTAAAAGATGTATTGTGCTATTATATAGTTTTATTCATATGTTGTTTGATTCCCATTACTCATTTTGTAATACTTGTTCGAGTGAACAAAGCCAAGTACAGAGTATTTCTAGTTTTCATTATTTATTTTTATTTTTTTGAGATAAGATAGTCCATTGAAGAAAATGAGAGAAATGCGGTGAAAGACGAGGGCCAGATGAAGACCCCTACCTAAAGACATCTCCAAAATCTGACATTTGCCATGAAAGCCTGAGAACACCAAAAGGAGAAAAACTGACACTTAAATTACATAATTCTGAAAATAATGGCATGACAGCTCAACGGTTGGAGCTTGGCGGATGGTACCACTTGGTCATGGTTTGAACCCAGCTTGCGGTATTTTATCAGTTTATGGTGTGTTGACCAGTTCTGGTCTTTAATGGGTTTCGGGATCCTATAAAAACCCCGCTTGCCTTCCAAAAAAAAAGAATTCTGAAAACAAACCAAGCCCAAAAAGACCTCAAAATCTACAATTATGTCATTGTCATTGCCTGCTCCTCCCTACCCCTCTTGGTCATTTGTATAACCAATGTCCTGAAGTCACCCTCTTATAATAGCCAATGCAGAGAACAACCACTTTTGCTTGTGTTGCTTGGATAATTTGAATCATGATCATAATCTGAGTCATCAGAATCCTCATCTTCTACATAGTAGTGAACTTTCCAGTGACAATTTCCGCTTTCATGTTTTCCTTCTTGATATGTAAAATAGATAATAGAGACTTAATCCCTAAACTTGATTCTGACAACTTAATTAGCCCAAAAAATTCACAAATTGGTATGTAGTCCCCCTTATGAAGCTAGGGATGCACTAGCTAGGGATTAGTAATGGCTCTCCTCTTCCTTTGTTCATTGTATGGAAGTGGAACTGAAGGGCCAACCCCCCACTACTTGAACTCAGGTGAGGGTGACTACTTGATCCCACTGAAGGAGGTAAAGGAACACTTCGTATCCTTGAACTTTCTGCTTTCAATGCAGCTTCTTCAATAAATTTTTGCACCTCTCTAAGTTGTATGGGGGAGATTTTGGCACAAATAGTTATCCCATGACCACTTATCTTCAACAAGTGGTGCTTCAATCTAGTAAGAGAGCCTGTATATTCTTTCTGACAATAGTTACACTTCCATCTAAGGTTTCCCCCACCTTCACTTGGTTTTCCTAATCTTGTCACATGCTTTCAAAGATCATCTCTAGTTCCTTGGCCTACTAAAACAAATTTTAATTTCTTATTTAGTTTTCACTTTCCACTTTCCAGCAAATAGGTGCAAGGAAGGAAAACATACACTTGCAGAGATTCATACACTTCAAGAAAAAACATACACTTGCAAGAAAAAACGAATCGCAGGAAGCCGAAAACATACACTTGCAGTTGCAGGAAAAAAAAATAAAAAATAAAAATAAAAATCGAATGAATCGAATCGATTGTTGAAATTGAAATCGCTGAAATTTCAAAAAAAAAACACTTGCAGAGATTCAGAGAATAGCTTATAGCAGAGAAAAAAAAAATCGAATGAATCGAATCGATTGTTGAAATTGAAATCGCTGAAATTTCAAAAAAAAAAACACTTGCAAAGATTCAGAGAATAGCTTATAGCAGAGAAAAAAAAAACAGCAAACGAATAATCGATCTCAATCGAGGGTCGATGAAACAACTCACATAACAAGAACGAAATCGATCGATCGATGGCTGCGAAAGGGCTTCTGAGTTAGGGTTTCGGTTTTTTTTTTTTTTTTTGCTCTGACTCGGTCTGTGTGGGAGGAGGAAGAATCGGGCGAAATTAACAAAATTTTGTAGTCAACGAATTTTGACTACCTCCGGACCGTGTCTGGCCGAGTCTGGACAGTGTCCAGATCAGTCAACGAATTTTGACCGTTGACCCCATGTCCAATACGTGTCCGGCGCGTGTCATACGCGAATCCGTGTCCGACACGTATTTGACGCGTGATTCGGGGGATTTTCGGAGAGTCGGTGCATCCTAGACAAATAGTGGCAAAAAATATAAATACTTTGAAAAAAACAAAAAACTAACACAAAGTTAACTACAATAGCCACAGATAAAAGTTCTACATGGAAGCTTCAGACCTTCGATCAAAGACATCTCCTTATAAAATAAAACAACCCAAGAAGACGAATCATGACTCTGAGTTGTAAGATATGAGGATTTTGGCGATTTCTCTGTATCTTTAAATTTTTTTGGGTTTTTCTCTCAAAAGCTTTCTTAGAAAAGATGAAAAAGTGTTATGTAAAGTTAAAGGAGGTAGATAAGGGATAAGAGATGCAAAAATTGGAAAAAGCAAAAAAATAATAATAATAAATAAATGGATCCCGACTAGTACGTTAAATGTCGTGTACAGGCCAGTACATGCAAAATTAGTAAATCACACCGGTATGGTATACGCCGACCGGTACACCGGTATTTGACAACCATGATGATAATGGATTAATCCACACCTTAAAATAGATCCGTTTCTAAAAAGAGGGTTCATTCTAGGGGTGGGCATCCCATCCCATCTCATCCCGTTCCGATTTTTTCGGATTCTATTGAGATTGTTCAATCTCGTCCCTTCTTGATCTAGAATGGGATGAGATCGGGATAAAGATTTTCAATCCCGCCCATTCCATCCTGTTCCGAACCGATTTTTTAATATTTAATATGAAATATGTAGTATGAAACTATTTGTTGACATGACTTTTATTTGTTGTTTTATTTATTGACATGGCTATTTTATTCTCACAAGCTTCCATGCGACTCACCTAGATAATTAATCTAACTCATATTCTCTCATTTCTTTTTTTCCTATTTCTAATTCTTGACAACAACAATGTGTGCTCCTTGTAGTTTTTAAATGACAAACCCATTGATCATTTTTGTTAGCAATGTACAAAAAAAATGGCTATCTTCAATAGTGATTTAAAAAATTGGAGTAAAAGCTAATGAAATGGGAAAATAATAATCAATGGCTTAAAGTTATATAGTTGTTCTTAAAGTTATGTGTTTGGTAAATCCAAAATTTTCAATCTTGCATGTTAAATTTTCAATCCAAAATTTAGTACATGCTCATCCCATCCCATCCTGAACCTGTTTGGGATGAGATGAGGTCTATCCGTCCGATCCCGAATAAACGGGATGGGATAAAGATGAGGTCCATCCTTCCCGTGCTCACCCCTAGTTCATTTCACCCTTAAGAACATGGAAAACTAGGTTCATTGGTTTAGAGCTAGACTGAGTCTGACAACTTCACAAGCCATGAAATTCTTAGAGATATAATAATTGTAGAGGCCTTAGACAATTTGAAACTCTATAGAAACAACTAATTTTGCAATAGATAAAGGAGTGGAATACAGCATATTATAATTATTATTAATCACCTTTATTTGGTAAATATCCAACCAAACAACAAGAAAGTTATGGCTCAACCTTTTACATGTGAAGTTTTTGTCAACAACCAAAAGCAGACTTAAGGTAGTTTAATTTACAATAGGGAGAGGGAATCTAAAAATGTTTGGAGAACAGATTCCGAACTTCACTCACCTCATTTCAAACGCCACCCTTCCACTTGATAACCCCCCAACCCAACAAAGGAGCAAGAAATAAAATATGAGATCCTTTGAGGTAAAGCCAAGAAAATAAAAAAATTTAGAGTTTTATGTGAGATGTCGGATATAAGCAAAATTTTAAATTTGATTTGATGTGATGGGCATGTGCACTTCTACCTCCGATTTTATTTATTTATTTATTTTGTGGACTATTGTTGGATTGCTGCAAAGACTGCATTTCTTCAAACTACAGTGTTTATCCAGTAAGAGTGAACCTCACCGGATGTCTTCATAGTTTACTATTGTCACGAGTAAAGATTCCAAACCATTAGTTTCTCTAGTCACCAATTCGAACAACCTAACAGCACTACATACAAAGTATAATTAACTTTACACCTTAAAGATCATATCCTCAATGTCAATAAATCATTTCACCAGTATTTCTTCAATCCAAGTATCACACAAAAAAAGGCTCTTTTTACAAAAACCAAATATGCACATAAGTTCAAATAAACTAACCTAAACTTGTAATTCAAGTAACCTCCCAATAAATGAAAATCAGTAAATGAATAGGAAAGCGTGACTGAAGGACTTGCGTCAACAATAACACCAGCAGCTTCAGTTAAAGTAGGTGAAATGTCGAGCAAATCTCGCCTGACAGGGTTTAGCAATTAAAATTTGTTAAATATATTTGGATAATCGAACTAAACATCGTTTAGATTCTCGGAAAGATTTTTTTTTTTAACTTTAATAGAAGATTCAAACAGGTCCTACAACTGATAAAAAAAATATACGAATGTAAGAAAGATTTACAGGTTATGCTTCTCATGAGGCCTGTGGTGGCATCAGATGTTAGGTATTCTATGATATTTGGTTGATCTAAGTCCATCTCCGAGCTTATTCGCTAACTTAACTTGCTCACTTGCACAGTTCTTCTCTCTCAGCTTTACCAATAGAACTAGTACACCACGTACTACCACACACAGTAAAGGCTGAGTAAGTTTGTGACTACTTTATAAGGAAACAAATGTAACACAAACAAACTTTCATTGAAAGTGAAACCAGTCTAGTTAAAGTGAAATGAGTGAATCACACTACAATTCCCACATCAACTGATCCTAATGCGGTTGCAGTCCATTTCAAGAACTAAATAAAAGTGAGATGGCCAAAAATCCAAATAGAACTTAAAGGCATGTAGAACCTAATCCATATTTCCAATTAAAAATCCGTCTGGAACTCAATTTTAAAGTATATTGCACGATAAAGACTAATATAAGATGTTTAGGAACGCAATTTTGCATAAAATTTCTTAAGAATAGCACATCAAAGACGCGTGTGCCGTAACTACTACACCATAGTTTCAACGATCAATGAATCCATTCGAGCACATCACACAAGACTCGTGAGTAGTGATTTTTGTGTTGTATTCCAAACATCAATTTCAGATACGTTTTCCTACTAAGGCATTTCTCCAAACATACTAATAGGGTGTTTGTTTTTGCTTTAGAATAGAGTCGGAAGTCTTAATAAGAATTGGATCACCTTATTTAGAGTGTTTGTTTTTAGTTCTACTTCTTATTGGAGTAAGCAACGGTGAGACTGATCACTTAGCACTTAGTGCTCAGTCCAAAATTATTCTGATAATAATCTTAAAATAATTTTGTAATTTCAGTTGCTGACCCCATCTTCTTAAAAATAAGAAGGCAAAATTTTGACAGCACGCTTTCATTCTCTTCATTAAACATTGCCGTAAAATTCTCTAGGATTTGAATAATTATTAGGTATGATTGTAAGCACATGTTACATGTTATAAAAAATTTCAGTTCAATAGAGCGAAATTGTCAAACAATTCCTACTCAGCACCTAACAACAAAAACATTTTAATTTTACAACTTTTAATCAGACATCATTCAAAAGCTCGTTTAGAGCTTCTAAGCACTTAAAAAAAAGTCCTCTAAGAGATAGATTACTTTTTTTTCACTCAATAAGAGATACAAATGCCTGAAAAGTTGAGTTCTTAACGAAATCAGAATGATTCGGAAAGCTAACAACAACACGTCGAAGAAATCAATTGAAGCGAAAGAGAAATAAAACTCACCGAAAGATTGAAGAGAGAAAACGATATGAAACACGGACGGTTTGAAGAGACGACTAGAGAAACGTGGAAGAGAAGAAGAGGAGTTGATCAGTATTTGTGACACGTGGCGGAACTGTAGAAACCCTCATTCAAAGCGAGCAAGAGTCTCGCTGCTACGATGTTGATGCCACCACCATTTCCGCCATCTAGAAATCTATGATGTTGAAAATTGTTGCCACCACCACTTTGAACAAAAACAAATTGGGAGAAGCATAAATCACCTTTCACTGGGGATAATTAACTGGTTCGGTTACTAAAGCCTCGAGAAGCATTAATAATGGACACCGATCCAAGTTAAAGGCGCAAGTGTTGTGAATGTGGCGAGAATCTCTCCCCAATAACGTATCTCAATGAAGGAGGAAAGTGTTGTGAGAAACGTCCCTCATCATTAAGACATGCATGCTTATATCATGCACATAATTACTCTTATTTTATAAGATATTTGAGAGATAAGAAAAATCATATATGAAAAAACCCTACAACTATACTCTGTCTAAATTCATCTTTTTCCTCAGCTTAGTGACTTAAACATCAGTGTTTTCAACCACTAACAAGGTGGCCTTTGGCAATCTAACTCTGTTTGCATATCATATCTCGAGGAGAATAGATTTTGACCCATCAAATATAAAATGAGTAATGGACTATATTTTACCCGGTTGGTTTTAGCATAATTTTTGTTTGTGTCAGTTCAGTTTAATTATGTCAAACCAAGCCGTGAACAACCCTAGGAAAGATCCTGCAATTTTTTAGGGCTGCAATATTAATTCTTGTCTTCCTTCTCATCTATGATTCATACTACCTAAACTTTGTTTTTACCCAATTTTCAAACCCCAAACCATTTGGTTGTTTATCTATTCAATTCCATAAAATGAAACAATTGAGAAAATTCCCAAAATTTTAATGTTAGTTGGACCTACTTTTTGGCAAGTTTGTATTCCTTAAGCGATTTCATATGATTTTTGTCATTGGGAAGTTTGAGAAATTTCCCTACTACTTCAGCAATTTCATCAATTTTACACTCGATTTTCTATTCGATATTCTTTTTCCCATGGTCGGATTCTCAAGAAAGCTCTAGGAAGCTTTTTACTCCTTTAGATTAAGGGAATACTATTTTTTTTTACTAGCATGGGATATCTTAAAACCGCTTAATTGGGATTTAATTTTCATGGAATTATAAAGCTTTTTTTTACTTTGAGAATTTTCCTTTCAACTTTTTTTTAATTAACCTCCAGTGGAGATGGGCAACTATGGAATATCAGACCTTAATTACTTATCAAAAATTGACTTACATTCGCTACGAGGGTGTATTAAAAACCAATATAAAAGTAAGAACAAAACTTGTCCTTAATACAGTTACTACAAAGCTAATACTAATAAGATAAACTTAAAACACCAAAAAGAATTGAAACCAACCCTTTGCACCCTGAAAGGAAACAAAATGCAAAATGACCCATCCGGTTTTAGCGCAAATCTGCCCAAGCAGCCAGCTCGCAGACACACGCTAAAGAGCAGCAGCGCACGCTGAATAACACGCTGAAGTTGAGGAACCAACCAGGACAGCACGCTGAAGAGCAGCAGTGCGCATTCTATTTTGGCAACAACCTGCAAAATTCGTCCCTTGCACACACAATCTCGACACTGAGCAATGCAGCACTTTGCTACCACACGAAGGTCGCAGCAGCTCTCCGAAGCACCCAGCACAACATTTTCCTTCCCAGGCAGCATGTACGTATCTGACTGCACCTTGGCCGCAGCAGATCCGCCAGCAAATACAGCCTCGCCTAGCCCTGTTCGCGACCTGTTCCAGTCCCTGACTTTGCCCAGCAAATTTCGCCATAACCGTAAAATAAAACATAAAACCTGCATCTATTCTACCCCATGGCATATGTATGACGTATGTCAACGGTCAAGCACAGTCAAACCTGCCACTCTCATAGGAAGATCATTCGCATCAAAAGAGTCAGTCATATAGTCTCGCTGTGTTTTATCTGCTAACGCATCTGCCACCGCGTTGGCCTCTCTATAGATATGTGTGCAATCTAAAGTCATTTGCACCGCCAACATCGTAATTTCTTTCAAAATATTCTCCAAATGCCAAGGAATTTTAAAAGTGTCCTGAAACCAGCCACAACCAAGTGTTGAGTCCGTCTGAACAACCACCTTTTTAAAACCCAATGAGACACAAAGGCAGATGCCTTCAGCTAGAGCCAAAATTTCTGTTTTATTATTAGAGCCTGCACAAAAAACATTTGTTTTCCCACAACACAAAAACCCCTAGAGTCTCTAATGATCACACCACCAGATGCCTTGTTCTTACGGGAGGATCCATCCACATTAAGAGCAGCAAAATCAGACGGAGGGGTGCCAAAAACAATTATGATTGGCTTCCTTCTAACTGGGAGCACCTGTAACCCCAAAGCCCGTAATGAGGACTTGTTACTGCTAACTTGTTTGGGAATTATAAAATTATTAGCCAATCGCAGGTTATGCACAAAGATTGGATTTGGAGAAGCATTTTCATATACACATTTGCATCTCTGTTTCCAAATTTCCCATAGAATGAACATAGGAGTAAGAAGGAATAACACACCTGTTTGCGAAGTCTGTTTGACTCTCTTGAACCAATTACGAGCACCATGGAGATTTCTGCTGGTCTCCTTATGTGCACATCAAAAATTCGTTCAAAATGGCTCCACACCTGCACTGCCAATTCTCTGTCCAGAAAAAGATGATTCAAGGATTCGCTCGTTGGCGAGCTGCAACAACGACATCTATAGGCTAGGCTCAAACCGCATCTGTATAGTTCCCCATCCACTGGCACCCCTCTACGGAGTAACTTTCAAACAAAAACTGATATTCTGGATGGAAGAATGTCGTGCCAAATCGTCTTACTTAGTGCATTAATTTTCCCATGTATTCATAACATTTCATAGGTCGACTGAAGGGAAAATAACCCATTTGGGTTTGGTACCCACACGTGTCCTCGCCATATGCATCACCACTTAATCTATCTGCAAAAAGATTACACGCCAAGCTTCTGATATCTGGATGGACCAATTCAATGTTTGTTAAAATCACCTCGCTAACTGAATGCCAAAAACCTTGACTAACCAAGCCGCCGACCTCCTGAAAGAAGCCACCGTGTTCCAATTTTCCTCAAAAAAATTGATATCCCCCATGCCAATACGCCAAAGCGAATTACTCGAAAGAAAAGATCTCCCAAACATAATTTCTTTAAAAAAAATGTGAAGACCCATTTTTCACAAGTTGACTATTCAACGCAACTCCATGTAACCAGTATTTGCTCCTCATAAAAGTAGCCCATAATGAGTCTTAAGTAATTAGTCGCCAAAGGGCCTTGATCCAAAAAGCCTTCATCACAACCGTCAAGTCTCTAACTCCCAAACCTTATTCCTCCTGTGGGAAGCAAATTTTATCCCATGACACCCATTTTTTCTTCAGTCGTCTTTCACAATCCCCCCAGAAGAAGTCTGCCAACAAACTATTAATCCGTGTTAAAACTTTCTTAGGTACACACATGGTACTAAGAATATAGATTGGAATCGAGCTAAGAACATGTTTAATCAAGATTAATTTTCCTCCCGGATATAACAATTTTTTCTTCCATCCCTGAATACGAGCTTGAATTTTAGCAATCAAATCTTCAAAATATGAAATTTTAACTCTCCCTTGGAACACTGGCCCGCCCAAATATTTCAAAGGGGCATCTTTAAACTAGAAACTTGTACAACTTTTGAACACCACAATTCTTTCCGCGTCTGCCTTGTCATCCAAAATAAAGGAACTTTTGCCCTCATTTATTTTTTGCCCTGAGGTCTTACAATAACGTTTCAAGAAACCCATGCATCCCATAATTGAGGACTTTATTCCATTTAAAAAAATGAGAGTGTCATCTGCATATAGAAGGTGTGAAATAGGATTGCAGTTTCTGGGAGTATAATAATACCCAATACTTCATTTCTCAAAAGCATGTTTCAATCCCCTACTCAACACTTCAGAGGCAATAATAAAAAGAAACTGGGAAAGAGGGTCTCCTTGCCTTAAACCCCTAGTGAATATGAAAAAACCTTTATAGGCTCCCTGAAGCAGAATCGAAAAGCTACAAGAAGCAATACAGTTGGAGATGAGATGACAGATTCTACCAGTAAAGCCAAATTTTTTAAGCACTGCGAACAAAAAGTTTCATTCCATTCTATCATACGCTTTCTCCATGTCAATTTTCAGCACCACATTGCCGCCAAATACCTTCCTAGTAATGTCTCTAAGCAATTCCTGCGCTAGGCCAATATTTTCACAACTGAACCTGCCTTTAACAAAAGCCCCATGCTCTTGAGAAATCAACACTGGCAAGAGATCTACCAGTCTATTGCAAAGAATTTTGCTGAAAATCTTATAAATCACATTACACAAACTTATTGGGCGAAAATCAGAAAAAGAACCTGGTTCTCAATTTTAGGAATCAAAGCCATGAAATTAGCCGTAAAAGAAGTCGACATCGCCTCCCCTTCAAAAAATTGTATAGCTGCCTCCCAAATATCCATACTCAAAACCTCCCAACAAGACTGAAAGAAATCAGCAGTAAATCCATCCGGTCCAGGCGCACTATTTTTGGGAATGTCGAAAACGTCATTTCTTACTTCCTCCAAAGAAGGTCTTATGACCAAAGTGTCACATTGACCGGGACTCATCAACTGTGGAATACAATGTAACAAATCCGTATCCACCATACAAGTACCTTAAGAAGACATCAAATTAGCAAAAAACTCATTGGCTTTGTCAAGAATCTCACCAGGTTCCGAAATAGTCCTACCGCACGGTAAAGTAATATGATGGATGGGCCGTCGCTTTTGTTTGGACTTGGTGGAAGCAAAAAAGTATTTGGTGCAAGCATCCCCCTCCTTAAACTCTTTTTCACCTGATTTTTTAATCCAGTAAAATTCCTCCTGTTTGAGAGCTAATCTGTACTCTGCCTGACAACGATGTAAATTACTGCAAGCATTGATATCCCAGTTAGCATTAACATTGAGACCATTATTACTTATAGGTGCGAAACCCGCCAAAAGAGTTGTTTCCCTCTATTGCATTTCATCTTCTAAAGCTTGAATTATGCTAAACACATTTCCAAAGACTGTCCTGTTGAAGGCTTGAATTTTCCAAGTTTGAGCAATTTGGGTAATTTGTTATATGTGCACTCACCTTAATCCTGCAACATGGATCGCATTTGGGTAAAAACATAAAAATTACTAAGTAACACTACCAATATGCAAACCCTACAAGATTAGCCCTTAATCTCGCAGGATTTAAAAAAAAAAAAAACAAGGGTTGTTGGTTTTTTAATCATTTGGGCTTGCCTAAATTACCCTAATTCAATCATGTTATTATAAGCATGCAAATGCCTCCCAAATCATGTTATCGTCATTCACAAAAAGGCTTTCGATGCCATTTTTTTTGTTAATATGTGTTTATTTAATTAGAAATGATTCAAAATACTATGTTTTGAAAATTTGAAGTTTGTGTAAACATAATGTCCATTGACTCATAGAGGTCTTAGCTAGGTAACTACTATAAGTATTACACAAAGGATTTTTCCAATTACTCGAAGTCAAATTAAATTGAACTTTGATAAATAGGCAGTTCCCCTATACTCGATGTTAGCATAAAGTTACTATCTTGTGAGTTGTGATTTATAAACAAGGTTTTATGTAACACTATTTGAATATGTATCAGTATTCAGATATTGTTAAAGGTTACTGATGATGGGTTTGAGACAGAAATCGGTAAAATGATCTCAATGTTATTGGTTCTACTAAACTAAACTATTTTGATGGAAGTTGATGACACATAGTAGTTCCTTGCTTTCAATGAATTCCACAAGGAGTGGTTTATCATCAGTTAAAACTATGTGTTCTGACTTTCCACAATTTGGTTTGCTCAGGAAAGCAGTAAAAATAATATTTTAGACAAATAAGGTAAAGGAGTTTTATGGATTGATGACCTGAATGTATACAAGTGATTCACATATATTTATTTATTTATTTTATTATTATTATTATTATTATTATTATTATTATTATATTGTAACTTGGTGAATAATCTTACTTGTTTTCAACATTTTCATCATTGCCGATGTTAATATCTATCATTGCCTATGCGCAAGTCCAAATATTATTTCTTTGATTGTAGTCTATATGGAATATCTAAAAGCAATGCTCTCCAATTTTCACCCCAACACATAATCTGGAGTTCTGCAGTTAGTAAAATTTACAACACTTTTGATGAAGAGACATGAGATTCTTGACATACAAAAGTTCAGTGTTTCTAATGACTTTGTATGATGGAAAAATAACACTAAGATATGTGGAAATAAAATGCAATGAGTATTAGATGCAATTTACAACTGAAGCAAATGCTAGACAAAAGAAGAAAATTTGAGTGACAAAAAAACAAACACCTAATGCGTCGCCATTGCAACTAATACGAATAGACAAATAGTAAAAAATGCAGCAGGAGAAGTCTTGTCGGTACACTTAGTTGACACATATACAGATAATTGTTAACTTTCTCACAAGGGATTTCTCTGGTAAATGTATTAAACTTTTCTCTTCGACTAATTTCATGTACATAATGGTACAACATCTAATGTGATAATTAATTGATCAAGACATCTCTACCTATTTTTTGATTGCTTTAAGATTTGGTGCAAACATCAAAATTTATTAAGAATGATGTTTTAATTCTAATGAATATTCCTATTATTACTGCTTGTATCAACTAGAGAGAAATAGGAAACACTAACAACATACCATTCATGTAGATGAACTAGAAGTAGAATGTAGGCGGTTTTTGCATTGGTTCCATCTTCATAGTCTTGTATTTTGCCCAGGAAGACATAATGCAACATTAACATTACCATCAGTCAAGTTCATCCCATTCATGATTTTTTAGTAACTTAAGCATGAAGCTATTTTCTCTGCCAGCAAATAAAATATAATGGCAAGTAAAATTCAGTTTTAGCATAATATAAACATGTTACTGTCTTGCAACTGTAAGGTGCAACACATGAGTGGTAATATAGAGATGAAGTTTTTTCTATAAACAAAGAGATGAATTTGTGTAGTTTATATTCAACTACTTTTATTGAGAATACTTAGGGTTCTAAAGACACTTATATAACTGAAATGGCCAAGTAAAAAGGTGGATAAGACATATGCGAGAACAACGTATTCAAGCCCAAATGATAAATTAATGGAACCTCAAATATACAATTTTCCCAAAAAAAAAGGCAAGGAGACGAAAGCCGACTTTATAAGTCTATTTGTTGACCAACACGACAACACCAATCTAAACATATAGAAATAGAGCGCTTCTACACAGCGAGGAAGCGGGCGAGGAAATCAGCGAGGGAGGGAGAGAGAGAGCGCGGGGGACCGTCCATCCCATCGGGATACGCATTGGCATTTTTCACCCGCGCATCCCGAAAGGGATGGACGGTCCCCGCTCTCTCTCTCTCACTCCCTCGCTGGCTTCCTCGACATTTAGAATTCCCCATAGAAATTATAGAGGGAACCACAACGATCAAACTTTATTAATAATAATAATAATAAAATCTGATTTGGAGATCTACAATGTTTTATTTGTTGACTAGAATGTGGCTTCATTGGAGCTTACATCTAACATAGGAGAGAACCCTGATTCAAGCATTCCACGAGACTACACAATTAAATTCCACAAGACTCGACGGGTTTTGGTTCTATTTTACCAAGTTTTAGTCAAGTGAGGAGCTGACCATAATAGAGAAGCAGAACTATAATTCTTTCACGCAAATTAACTACACATTCAAAAATATGATTATTGTGTTGGTAAATGTTATGGAGTTTCAACCATGGTTACGGATGAGAGGTAATATAATCAGCATAAATCACACATGTAACTTGCGAGGGTGTGAGTTTGTGGATGAACAAAGCGAAAGTTGTGGGTGCCAACAGCGCAACCAAACAACTATGAGAAGGGGTTCACTATTTTCTTCCCCACTGTTGAGCCCATGTACCTAATTCACAATGCTTACTCCTACGATTCAGACGAAGATGCATAAGAACAGAAGAGGAATTTCGTCAAACACCCCCCGTTCAAGCGATTCAAACTCCAAAACCCCAATTTTCTTCAAGAAACTAATCCTTCCCTGCCACAAACCCATCATCATCATCAATCCCAACTATCACTCTCGTAACCCCACACCACGAACACCAAGACCCAAAGAAGCCATGATTCCAGGGCGATACATTTCGAAAAGAGAGCGAACGGGCGAACTTATCAGCGGAAACACTGCTTCGAAGGTTTCCCCTTCCACGGTCATTACATCGCCCTGGTTTTTTTTTTTTTTTTTTTGCTTTTCTCATGTTTCCCCTTTTGTTATTGAGTTAAACTATGTTTGTCAATCTTGCTGTTTGAGTTTTAGTTTGCACTTAATTGGTTGGGATTTTTTTTGTCTATTGGTGATTGAATTCATACCCTTACCTTTTTGGAGTTATGATTCATCTTTGGCAATGTGAATTAATGTAGTGATGTATAACTGTACAACTCAAAAATTAATCTTTGGCAATGTGGGAGTCAATGTCACGTGTGTGTTTGATAAAATGTTCAGAGAGTTGAACTTTAGGTTTTGAGGTATATTTTGCTATACCCGCACAAGCAATGAAGGGCTCGTTTTTGTTCATAGATAACAACTATGGTGGAGCCAAGATTTTTGTGATGCTAAGGTGTATAGCTAAAATTCTTGTTGAAATTTTTCCAGAGGTCTTTGATTACCGGGCTACATACTTTGTGAAGAGACCAATTACAATCCTTTCTTATAGCTTCAACCTTTGTAACTTAATTTAGGACAATTGATAGCAACTAGCCTGATGAAGCACCTTCATTTGCAATGATAAAGGATGTCTAAATTATTCCTGTCAGAGTTGTAGCACACTATATTCAACTATTATTGGTAGAGAACAATTCAAAATGCCCTTTTAACCTTGTACTAATATACCGTGTGAGGGTGAGGCCCGACCTAGATCTACAAAACAAGGTTGAACCAAGAAAAATCAGTGACAAACAGTATTCTTCAAACAGCCTAGCAACAACCCCCACAAATCCTCATTTCGAACATGTTACTATCATAAATAAATAAAAGGATAAAACAGAATGGATACCTGGATAATGAATATTATATAAGCAAAGCAAAGTTAGACACAGAAAACCATGGAATGCAAGTATTCAATAACAAAATTCCATAAATTTGACCATAGATTGATAAAACATTAGTCGACTTTCTTGAATATGACACCAATGATAAGAAAAAGCCATGATGCATATGTTTTTATACTAGTTACTGTTAGTTCTGAGAGGTACTATTCTTACCGAATAGGAAATGAAATTTAATCCTAACATATATTACAATTAATACTTCTCAAGATGATTACTAAAAACTCATGGCATTAAACCATACAAAGAATGATATTGCTCATGTTTGTTTTCAGTAAAAGTTTAACCAAGGTAGTTTCTCAGTACAAATTTTTTGATCAGGTATGTAACACCTTGTGTGGGGCGGATTCTGGAGGCTAACAACTCCATATGTCAGCGCGTTGACAAGCTACCAATTGTGGGCTGTCAGACTACTTTAGTGTTATAGTCCCACATCGCCTGGGTGAGTGAAGGATATATATTATATATGTACGAGTTTGAATTCACATGACACAACACATTTTAAAGTCGTGCCGGTAGTTAAGTTGGACTCAGAGCGGACAATATTGTATCATGTGGATCAGGTCATGACAAAATAGTATTGGTGCCGAATCCAATCGGAAGTGTGCCAACGGGAATGTTGGACCGTAAGTGGGGTGGATTCTAACATCCTATGTGGGCGGGTTCTGAGGCTGACGGGTTATCTTGTGTGGGCGGGCTCTGAGGCTGGCAAGCTACCAAGTGTGGGCTAGCTCAGAGGCTGGCAGACTGTCTCGGTGTTATAGTCCCACATTGCCTGGGTGAGGGAAGAATATGTGCTATATATGTACGAGTTTGGATTCACATGACACAACGCGTTTTAAAGTCGTGTGGATAGTTAGCTTGGGCCCAGAACGGACAATATTGTATCGTGTGGATCAGGTCGTAGTAGAACTCCTTGGGAACCCACCAAACTCTCAAGCTTCTATCAAGACTCTCGGTGAGAAGCTAACATCCACCTCCAACACTATTTGATGAAACCAACAAGCATTTGTTAGTCCTTCATGCCTTCTTGTGACACAACATTCAAAATCCCACTACCACCCTCATTATCTCTATTCCAAATATCTTGATCTTATCAATTGAACTGCTACAGACAAGTCCTCCCCCACTTCCCTGCGTAAAACTCACATAACACAATCATCTACTGTGTTTTACCTCGCAAATCAACTTGCAAGGTTCTCTCCACTTTCCTAGTTCATCATACACCCAATTGACCACCTCCATATACCAATGAAACATCATTATGCCCAACCCATTTTCATTTCAAACAATGTGTGTCATTGACCTTTCTCTCCTCGATACCCTAAATCTTCATTTTGCCTTCTGCAAAAGCAAAATTTATCAATCCTTTATGGGATACGAACCCACCCATTAATGGCAACATCACGAGCTCGAATTGATTCCAAATGCTTACTATCCCATTCCAAAAAAAAATTTCTTCCTTCAACATGTGAATAATTAATCATTTCATGAATTTGACCAAGTAGTCCTTAGTAGTGGGCATTGTACCAACAAGCCTAAACACATTCTTTGACGTCAGAGTCGAAGTTAAACCCAAATTAGTAATCGGAAATAGGATGGGGATTACCTCGCAAATGGGATGGGGTTGTTTATTGGAGTAGAAGTTAAACCCAAATCAGAGACCAAATCAGTTTTGATTTGAATGAAATTTCAGCTCCAAGTCATTGGAATCAACAAAATTAATAGAATTGCAGCCAAAATCATGGAGTCATAGCTAAAATAGATGGAAAATCAATGGAATTGCATTGAAACGAACCATAGGAAGGTTTGAAGACCAAATCACAGTGGTGTAGTTGAACCCCACAAACAACAATTTGGTTTTGAAGACGAAGTGAGTACCAACCACACAAAAATGAATTGGTGACGGAGTTGCATGGTTTGGATTGAAGTGTCACTTGAAGTCTAGTGGAAATTGGAATTGAATGAAACAAGTGTGAGGTGATTGAAATGTGGGTTCTTTGAATAGATTGAGAGACCATGTGGAAGTAGGATTAATGAATCAGAGACGGGGGAGATGTATCGAAGCATAAATCACATCGATATATGTAAGGGTTTTCATTTTGTGGAGAGGGCGACATACATGAAGGGTTGGGAACTGAGGAAAATTTGCTTTAAGGTGTAACGGTGTGAAGAGCACCATCGCTATCACTCGGTATGTTGATAAAATTGTTGAATAAGTGTTCATTTTTGCATATTCCTACATCAAAACTATAGTTGAAGGTCATGTACTCATGTGGCTATTCACAGAACTTAAGGTTCAAAAGAAATTTGGACGATGGTGGATCTGATAGTGGTGCCTTTCTTTTGTACAAGATTGTTGACCCGCTTTTGTATTTGTATTGAGCATCAACTAGGGTAAGTTCTTGGTTAGCCCAAGATTTGCTTTAGGATTTATGTAGTCTTAGACCTCATACTCAACCGGTCAACCCTATACCTTTCACTTTGTTTTTACAGTTGTTTGGTTGCATGGAATTCATCCCATCTCAATTTTTTTTCAAGAGTGATATCACAGTTAACGTTAAGTTTTTATTTTTATTTTTATCAAATATGGGAATTGGATTCCTTGGGGGGGGGGGGGGGGGGCAAGGAGTGTGATTCCATTTATCACAGTTAACATTATGTTTCCATTGAATATGGGAATTGGATTCCTTTGGGGGGGGGGGGGGATTCCCGTATACATGGGAATTGAGGGTCATGTACAACCTTACTTTCTGTTTCCCTTCGTATCCATTTTTCCTTAATTCCCCTAGAGGTCTAGATTGCCAAGGAATGGGATTCCATCAGCCAAACATGCTTTAAGAGAATTTGCACTTCTCATGCGTGCCTAAGGTCTCCATTTATGTGGGGGCTGAGACTTTGTACAAAATTCTCACCCAAGATAATTAGAGTAATAGAGAACGTACTATTGTCAATGCGTATCTTTTGCACTCTCATTGGGAATCAATAGATCATCTATTGCTTCTCCTATTCTATTTGAACATCCTTTCTTGCTGAGTATGGATTTCTTGAGTTTTGCCATAGGTCTTCTTCTTTTGGAGTAGCTTTGTAGATGCTTTATTCCTTATTTGCTTGGAACATAATGTCAGACTATTTAAGGGGGCCGTCAAATAGGAATTCGGTGATACTGATATTAAACACTATATCAACTGCAGGGGTAAGATTTTTTTTGGAGGTTAGGGGGTATGCAGTTTGAACGTTGAAGAGTATGTTGTGGATCGGAGGTGTTTGATTGTATTGTGATTTTGTTTTTAGTTGGGTGTTTTTTTTGGAGGCCTTCTCAGCTTTCATTTGTGGCGTTGTCTTTCTTTTGTTGCAATAGATCATTATTTTATAACCCCCCACGCAAAAAAAAAAAAATTTAAATAATAATAAATGAAAAATCACTTGTCTGCCCCTATATATTTCTTCAAAATTCCTATACGAATGCTCATTTTCTCAGTTTTTCTTATCCAACTGAATGTTATGTTTGTTGTTTTCTCAATACAAATGTTGTTATTATGCATCTTAGACTCTTAGTTGTCTCGGGTCTTTTCATTTATATGCACCTTCAATTGCCTGAGTTCTTTTCATTTATCTCTCAGTGGTGGGAAGTGTTTCAGATAGCGACATAAGGCATGAAATTTTATCCTGTCCGAGGCTTCAAGCAAAGGGCCTTACACAGCATGTTAAAATTCCAGAAAAGCTATCTGTAGCTCTTAATGGCCGTATGAAGGCTGTTAATACTTTACAATGGTCACCAACTCATGGTAAGGTTTATGTGCTACTATATAATAAGCAGTTGTTGCTACCATGCACTGTTTAGATTTCAGATTGGATTGGTTTTTTTATGTTGTTCTGATTATTTTTTCAAAATATTTCCCAGCCACTTCTTCACCTAATTTTTCTTGTTCCTTGGAAAAACTATAAATTAGCCTTCCATTTTAAACTTTTTACACACTTTTGGCAAAAACGCCCGTCACCCACCACTTACATATCCAGCCATCGCCGGCAGCCCAAACAAGCAAAATTACGTTGTACCCCTTTTCCATACCACTAACCCTAATCACTCACCGTTTCCGGTCACAAAAAAAAAGGTCTTCCGGTAATTGCGCCTTCCCTTACCATGCTCCCCTTCTTATCCTCTTGTAGTCCTATTCTTCATAGTTGCTCTTAGGTATGGGGAAACATACAACAATTGCCCATCTGGTCCAAATTTGCATCCAAGTGCTTCTAAATCCTCCTCATTGGACTCATTGATTGATCCCTAAGAGCTATCAGAGCTGATGCTGGCGGTGTTGTTATTCAAATCGCTATATAAGTCTATTGCTATCTCCTAGCATTCATCAATCTTGCGCTGCAAAAGATGAAAGGCCATCTGTATGTAACCAATGGGGGAAACGTAATAGATGGTCTTTAATGGAGATACAAACAAATAACTACGGGTCTTGTGCTAAAACTTCGTTCTACTGGGATATAGATTGTTCACTTTTCCAACAAGGGAGAGACAAAAATGGTTTGCTACCTCTGGATCTCTGTTTAGCAAGGATGCACCGACTCTCCGGAAAACCTCCGTATCACGTGTCAAATGCGTGTCGGATACGGATTCGCGCCCGACACGCACTGGACACGTATTGGACACGGGGTCAACGGTCAAAATTCGTTGACTGGTTTGGACACGGTCCAGACATAGTCAAAATTCGTTGACCAAAAAATTTTCCATTAAATCACTTGATCCTTCCTCCCCTCCCGATTTGCACAGGAAAACCCTAACTCCCACTCCCACACAGGCAAACCCTAATCGATCGATCGATTGAGAGACGGAGGTAGAGAGAAGAGAACTCAGAACATAATCGATCGATCGATTTCGACTGACACGAAGAGATCGATTTCGACAGAGACGACTGAGGACTGAGGAGAAATCGGGCTCGACAGAGGGATAGATTGATCGACAGGATCTATGGCGTCGTCATCAACACTAGGTACCTTCGATCGATCGATTTCGTTTGTTTTTTTTCCTGCTATTTTCTCTGTTATTTTTTCCCGCAATTTCATCGATCGATCAATTTCTGAGATCGAATAAATCGATCCTGCGATTTCGTTTGTTTTTTTTCCTGCGATTCATTTTTTTGCGATTTTCTGAGATTGATCTTGCGATTTTGTATTTCGTTTTTTTCCTGCGATTCCTTTTTTTTTTGCTGTTTTTTCTCTTTTCTTTCTCTGCATATATATGAAAGCATGCATGAAATACTTCAAATACCCCAGATTGAGCTTGCACCTATTGGCTGAAAAATTAAATAAGAAACTAAAACTGGTTTTAGGCCAAGTAACTGGTGATGATCTTTGAAAGCATGTGACAATATTAAGAAGACCAAGTGAAGGTGGGGGAAACCTTAGATGGAGGTTTATGAGTATGACTTAGATGAGGTTTTGATCCGCTAGTTAATGAAAAAGAAGAGATGTAGCCGCCTCGCTAGTGAGTTTTTGAAATTATCAATTTACATTTTATTTACATTATCAAGTTAATGAAATTGTATTGCTTATGCTTTATGAGTATGACTTGAGCAGTTGAGCTTGATTTTATGATGCATTTGTAAATTTGAATATTTTATTGATATGTTTGGATGTTTTATAGTATTATTAATTTATTTATGATTTTATGTTCTTATGACTTACAAAAAAAATATATTAAAAAATTAAGTTTGA
Organism: Berberis thunbergii; assembly: GCA_003290165.1. Lineage (NCBI taxonomy): Eukaryota > Viridiplantae > Streptophyta > Magnoliopsida > Ranunculales > Berberidaceae > Berberis > Berberis thunbergii. The sequence continues at coordinate 85 of QNQO01011196.1, read as the reverse complement.
CTGTGTCGCCGAGTCCTATTTTTTTGAAAATTGCCGAGTCGCCGTGTCATATCCGTGTCCGTGCATCTTTGCTGTTTAGCTTTGG
>QNQO01011195.1:0-41212 GCA_003290165.1 Berberis thunbergii | reverse complement strand
TAATGCTGCAATCAAAAAGCAAAATCGCCACAAGTTAGTGATACTTGAACACACCATTAACTAAGGGGGAATAATTGATGGTACATACAAAATAGATCGATCATCACGGTCGTAAATGTGGCATAAAGTCCCATCACGAGAATACAATGCCTGATTGATTGGCCAGCTCATAAAGCCCAAAAGAATGAGCAATTATAGAGGCCCCAAACTAGACCACCACCCTAAGGAGGTGTAACATGATTTGAATCCAGGCCCAGACGAATCGAAGTCAAAATTCAGGCCCGATACACGTTTTCTATAAAGAAGAAGAACTTTGCACCAATAAAGAGTCATGGAAGGACCTACGCTTCCACGAATGCATCTCCATTAAGGAAGAGATTTTACAGAACATCTCCTTCCGTTGCACCTCAAATGCTTAAGTCACGCAGAGAGTTAACCACGACCATTAAAAGGTAAGGAACATTTGACAAAAAGTATGCAACTTTAACTGAGTTTTGTCTATATTTATATATTTTTTTCAATAGAGTTATTGACTTAACATCGGAGTACTCTTCGACACCAAAAAGGTGATCCTTGACAGTTTAACAGTTTTTTGCATGTTAAATTCACAAAAGGACGATTTTTTGGACGCATCCTATACCATTAGGCGTTTTTAATTGGACTTAATGGCTTTTCCCACCACACCAAGTGAAGATGTGAACTTCAACTCCACTTCACTATCAGAAACCACAGAGTGTTTAAAATGTTTTAGAATGTGAACAAATAGCATAATATTAAAAGGGAAATTAACTGAAGGCATATTTTTTTCGTAATTTAGACCATTAAGTTCTATAGTTAATGTAATTTCTTTAAGAGCCTACTTTTTATTTGTACGACCAATAAATATTATTTTAAACCATGGCTAACCAATAATTAAAAGTCATCTTACCTTTTCCATGAAAACCTAAAATAACAAACCAATTGTTGGGCGGCTCCTAGTTACGAAAATAACTTGTTTAATACCTTGGAATTCAACCTCACCCCTTCTTACACATCTTTTCACCTTGTTCTTCATCCACTTCCCCTCCCTCAATTTCATTTTCTTCTTCCAGGCCGCTGCTTTTCCAACTTCTTTCTAAATCATTCACAATCTCGAACTCTCTCATAATCATTTCCCTCTTAATTGCTCAATCTTAATCCATCAAATTGCCCTCCTTCACCATGAGATCTCCCCGTTGCTCTCCAACAAACATTAGATACTCCATCAAGAGAGTGATCACCTCTCAAAGATCTTCACATAGAACTATTACCAACTCCAAACCACCAACTTACATCTCCTTCCTTGACAAATAATTTTGTTCAAACACATCAAACCCATTATTATTTCCATTCTATTCTCATGGAACCAAACTCCCAATTTGTCACCTCTTCTTCTCCTTTGCCACTGAAACAAATATTCAACCAATCCCACCACCAATGCCTCTCACTAACACCTCTCAGCCATCCTCACCAAATATGGTATTTACTAATCTTCTTCCTCTCCACAAACTATTAACCCTTCTTCCTCTCTGGTTCCTGTCACTCCGACCCTCACATCAACAACCTCTATCTCTGCTAAACTCTTCTTACATTCGCTAGGCAATCAGTTAACCATAATCTAAAGATTCCAACACCTAGTTTTGGTTCTGAACAGGAAGATCCAGATGAAGATTTGAGTCTTCGAGTGGTAGCAAAAACCACATTGTCCACAAAATAGGGCATGAACTTCTTGCTAAGAAATTGGCTGCACAATGAGGCAAATTCCATCGGTTTTCATATATATGCTAAGGAAACAGGAAACAAACAGTACGTTCTATTTGATTTGATAAAGTTTAGAAATGAGAAGGATATACAATTTGCTATCAATTTGGGTCCCTGGACAATCTCTGGATGGCTTGTCTTGATCAAAATGGACAAAAGACTATAACTCAATGGATTTTCAAAGTTTCCTTGCTGGATTCGTATACAAGAGTACCTGAAATGAAAACTCAAGATCTCTACAATCCAAACCTTAGCTAATAACATTTGGGAGTTTATGGAAATTGTTGAATAGTCATTGGAGGATACAGCCATACCTTTCAATTAAGGTTTGGTTAGATGCTTCTAAACCAATGTCGTGCTCTATGGACACCAATTACGGGATTCCCAATGGACGCATCTTCATCATTTTGTTTCGATTTGAAGATGCTCCAAACTTTTGCTTTGGTTGTGAATTTCTTGGCCATCTTTTTGGCTAAGATTGTCCAATGTTCCCCAAATCCCCTCTATGCAAATGTTCTGAAACAACAAAGGCCACAAGCTATTCAAGCTGCCTTTTTACACAGTTCCAGGATCAAAACCAAATTAGAAGGTTGCTCCTCTGCCCCGCCTCAATATCATGATCAAGCCTCAACTCGTTTCACGATGCCACCTTCTTTATAGCAGAAGATGCAGCTCCAGTAACGACGAGCGTCTCTCGAAACCTCCTGCTAGAACCCCATTCTGGAGTTTCACCACCTCTTCATGGCGTCTCGACATGCTATTCTCCTCCTTCTCCTTTGGCTGTTACTGTTACGGCTTCTACAATAGCTACATTTCTACTGTTGAAGAAGCTTCCCTTTATTAAGGCTACAGTGAGTCAAGCTCATACAGATGCACAATTCCCCACACCTGTTGACCGCATTCACTCCACTCCCACCAAACCTCCCAACGACTGTCATTCAACTCCTAGCAATAATTCACACCCAACTTACATGGCAACTGAGGATTGAGGGGGGCTCTTGCGCACTGTAGGCAGGAGGGGCTCCTGCGCATTCATTTCAATCGTTGGATTTTGATCCAACGGTTCGTATCAAATGGGAGAGAGAATTTGAAATTCAATTTTTTAAATTAATTTTCTCGCCAAAAAACCTCTCTCCTCCAATTCTATACGAGCCGTTGGATTCTGATCCAACAGTTGAGATGGATGCGCAGGAACCCCTCCTGCCACAGTGCGCAGGAGCCCCCTCAATCCACCCTCTCCTATTTCAACTTTTCAAATTTCACTTTTTTCAACTCATTCTATTGACTTCAACGCACCGACATCAACTGCCCCTTTTCCTTCCCCAAACCCCACCTCAGGTAGTAACTTAACTATCATGCCTACGGTTGCTCAATCATCATTTTATCTTCTTGAACCAGGGATGGCAGTGGGGCGGATTTTCACGGATATTCGCCCCACTAGCTTCGTTTGGGGCGGATTTGGTTAAGAGTGTATGGAGGTTGGGGCGGATACGGATATTCAAACTGTATCCGTTTATTATTCGGGGGCCGGGCGGATACGGATTTGGCCATATCCGCCCTACAGAATTCGTAAATCCGTTTAAAGATGTAAAATACTGAAATACCCTCAACCCTTTAAAAGAGAAAAAAACCCTAACCCAAATCATTATCTCTCTCAAACTCTCACTCTCTGTCTCTACATCTTCTTTTCGATTTCTCTTCAGTTCCTCCTCAAAGCTTTGATCTTATCTCACTCCTCTTTCAGTTCATCAACAAAGATGCTTCGATCATATCTCACTCCTCTTTCATGTTTTCTTGACTTATCTCATTCCTCTTTCAGTTCATCAACAAAGAGGCTTCGATCTTCTGCTGTTGAGTGAAAGCTTTGTTCATCAACAAAGGCTTAAAGTGAAAGGCTTTGATCTTCAGCTATTGAGTGAAATACTGAAGCTTTTGAGTGAAAGGCTTTGATCTTCAGCTTGTTGATGAACACGATGATAGTTCCTCCTCAAAGCTTTCACTCCTCTTTCATCAACAAAGAGGAGGCTTCGGTCTTCTGCTCACCTTTCACTCAAAAGCTTGTGAAAGAAGCAAGCTTCCGACAGAGTGTTTGGTCGAAGGAAGGGAGATTAATCAGATTTGTGGCTTGATCTGCAGTGGCTCGATCTGATGGATGGTGGTGGCTTGATCAAGTTTTGGTTGCTCGATCTAGTTGTGTGATTTGTTTTTGGCTGAGGCATGAGATCTGTTTTTTAATATCTGTTTGATATTTGTTCTGAATATTTGATATCTTCGATCTGTTGATATTTGATCAAATTTTTTATATTCGATCTGTTCTGATATTATGAAATGACTTTAAAAAAAATTTCTTCGGGTATTTGGGGGGGGGGGGGGGGAGGGGATATCCACCAATCCGTCTAGTTCGGGGATGGTTTTACAAAATATGGTAAACGAATATTCGGAGCGATTTTGAATATCTGTGATCTCTAAGCAGGGCGGGGATGAATTTGTCCAAAATCCGCCCCTTGCCATCCCTACTTTCAACCCATGGGCCTTTAACTTCTATTATAATTTCTCCTAAACATGGGCCCCTTCACCTCCTTCCTACGTTCTAAACCAAGTTGGGCAAGATTCATCCTTAGGTCCAAGAGCGTTTTCACAAGGGTTTCTCTTGTCTTTTAATTACCAACCCAATAAACCACGTCTATCTTCTCTGCTTCTTCATTCCCAGTTTTAGGGAATGCTCAGGCCAGCTTCCCAACTCAGGCTCCCGTCTTGGGCTCACATGATCGGGCGCTTATTCGGTGTTTGCTTCCCCCTCATGTAACACAACAACTTAAGCCAATGGGAACAGTCCATGCTTGAGATTTTGACTGTTGATTTGATCAACTATACAAGTCTATTTGGCTATCTGACTTCTTCTAACAATGTTTCTGGGCTCAACTATGCAACATCCAGATCTCCTTCCAAACTTCTCAATACTGGAATGACATTCACAATAGTTCTAAAAACTTAGGAAAGAGGCGTTCTTTCAGAAACCCAACAACTAGCTAAGACACAGTATCAGCCTTCAATTACTTACCTGGCAGTATCAATGGTGGTGCTACAATGTAGTCGGAGATCAATCCTTCCTGCAATTCAATCAGAACTGCAACAAGGCTACATGCAATATATACAGAATCACATCAATTGGTCTATGATAACTCCAGTACAAATGATGAATTCCCCATGCCTTCAACCTAGCTGACCATGTTGGTGCGGTAATTGTTATTTTTGGGCCCTGATCCATCAGACCTAAGCAAGCTCCCCAGCTTCTCCTCCTCCTATCCCATATCTGCACTTCTAGAGTCCATAAGAAAGTTATCAAAGGAAGTCAAAAGGCCCATCAGTCAAAGGGAAGCTGCGCTCAATCTTAGTAAGCGTACATCACTTACTCTAGGTTCTGAATTAATATGCACAACATTATGCCTACTATAGATGTCTGGCATTATGAGGAAATAAGCAAAAAACTAGGGAGGATTCATTATTGTTGTCCCTGGCAGGCTCCTTACTGAGACATTCAGACCACAGGAACATAGTAATACCACAGAAGTCCGGTTTCTATTGAGTCCACAAATATTATTACCACCACAGTTCCTACTCATCGCTGGTTCGGGCCAGACCATTACTTCTAGGATTCCCCACATATCACAGGTTTGCATCTAGTGACACAGCGGCCGACCTCCCACGGCGGGGTTGCCTATATTCCAATGGTTATCTCATGAAATGCTCAACGGGATGAGTTCCTTGCAGGGCATTCCAAAATATAAAGAACAACGTCCCCTACTAGTCTAATTGTGGATAGTAACTCTTCATCTCAAGAAGAAGAAGCAAAAAAAAAAACAAAAACCTTTGCTCTAAATGGACTGCTTACGCCGGGAGACTTAGATTTAAACATGGACCATTACCAGCTCTAGGGCTCTTTGGCAAACTCGCTCTATTCTGGAAGGAAGGTAATTACTATTAATATTTTATCTTCTTGTAAATACTACTTAACTTGTCTTATTGATGATTATTTTGCTCCTCACCTTGATCTACTCTTTTTGTCTATGGTGAACCTAACCCCGCCCATAAAAGTTCTTACTGGCAAGACATGACTTGGCTTAATATGAAATAAGACTTTGCTTGGATTAATTATTGGGGACCTTAATGGCATCCTCAATTCGGAAGACAAAAATGGGTGGGAATGCCTCCTTCTCAAGCTACCTCAGTCATCTAAAGAATTTTGTGCAAGCTCGTCAGTTAATTGATCTTCCACTCAATGGTTCCCCATTTACATGGAATAACAAAATAAAAGACCCGAAATCGGTACTAAGGCTAAATTGATCGGATTCTGGTGTCCACAGATTGGTTGGAGCTTTTTCCCGATGTTTCAGCAACATAGTCCACACTTCCTTTTCAGATGACCGGGCTCTTCGACTTAACCTGATTTCCAATACTCCCTCCAGTTCTAAACCTTTTAAATTCTTCCCAATGTGGACTCGCGACCCTTGTTGTCGGCCAACTTGTTCAATCATCCCTGGCTTTCTCGCCATCTACTTAGCCCAGCACATCATGTTTTATCTCAACACCAAAAGTCTTAAGCCACAATCTTGTCTCGATGGAATGCCAACTTGAATTTAAAACATCCATGCTGCATATCAAGAAACTCTTGCATCTTTAGATGCTCTCCAGAATAAACCTCCTTCGCAGGAAAATGCCTTTGTCACATTATCTTTAGAAGCTTATTTGGATGAATTACACACTTGGGAAGAAATGTTCTGGAAAAATAAATCAGGCATATCTTGGCTTGAAATAGGAGATAAGAACACAGTTTTTTCAACTTTTCGTCATCTTTTTGCCGGCCGTCGTAACTTAATCATGAGTTTAAAGATGACAACAATTGTGGTACTCTGACCCAGAGGGTATGGGTACGGTTCTTAATAGCTATTTTCAAACAATCTCTTCCCAATCCTTTGACCCCCTGGAGGATCTTGACATCCAGTCCCTTTTCTCACCTGTTGTTTCCTTGAACACTAATGCTGCCGTGGTAGCCATTCCAGATGCAAATGAAATTCACAGACTATTTTTGGCACTGGAAAACACAAGGCTCCTAGTCGGATGAATTTCATGCCTTTTTTCCAGTATTACTGGGACATTGTTAAAACAAATGTCATTAATGTGGTTCACATTCTTCGCCACTAAGTAAATGGATAACAAGATGAAACTTTCAATCACCCTTGTCTGTAAGGTGCGAAACCCCATATCTCTTGATACATTCAGGCCCATCGGATTATGTAATTTCACTTACAAAGTTATCTCCAAAATCCTAGCCAACTGGCTCAAACCTCTGCTTAATGACATTATCTCTTCAAATCAAGGGGCATTCCTCAAAGGTCGAAGTATCACTGATAATATTAGCTTGGCACGTGAAAGCTTTCTTCCAGATAAATCATTTCAAAAAAGAAAAAACAAGGTTGGATGGTTATCAAAATTGACATGGCAAAGCTTATGACCGCATGGAATAGTCTTTCCTCTTCTAGATCTTCAGAAGATTAGGTTTTCGGATGATTGGATTTTCCTTGATAGAACAATGTGTGTCACTTCTTCTCTTTGGGGCCCTTCTCAATGGCTTCCCCCCTTTCAATCGACTAAACCTTCTAGATGCATTCGACAAGGGGATCCCTTTTCCCCATACTTGTTCATTTTAGTGGTTGAAGCTCTTTCCCGTTTCTCAACATAGCAGAGCAAATGGCATCATTAGAGGTGTCTAACTTAAACGTCACTCGCCGTCCATTAGCCATTTGATCTACTGCAAATGATTTTTTGTAAAACCTCTTTGATAGAAGCCTATTCTGTCAAAGAGATACTTCTACAATATTGCTCAGCTTCGGGATAGGTAGTTAATTATTGGAGTAATCCTAAGCGTTTTTTAGCTCTAATGTCCATCATAAACACTCTCGCAATGATCAATAAGAATCCATGGGGCTCAAAATTTTTCAACCCCAATAAAAGTATCTTTGGTCTCCCCTTCTTTTTTTCAAAACACAAGGCCCGCGATTTCCCAATTTCTTATTGATAAAATTACTATGAGACTCTTGAATTGGAAATCAAAACTTCTTTCTTAGGCTGGGTGCACTATTATGATTAAGGCGGTCCTAAATTCTATCCCCATTTATGCTATGCAAACTTTTCTTTTGCCTGCTAGCATTTTCACAAAAATTGATTGTCTACCTAGAAAATTTTGGTGGAATGGCACGGAAGCATGAAAGTTGAAACACCTTTGTACTTGGGATATAATATCCAGACCCTGTCTTTTAGGAGGGCTTAATATCCCTTCTACCAGATGCAATAATTTGGGTCTTGCTGGCTAAGAACATGTGGCAGTCTCTTACTCTCCCACATTCGCCTATAACTTGTCAACTCAAAGCCTTGTATTTAAAATTAAAGACATTCTACAACTATCCAAAACTCCATCCCTGGCTTCCTTTGCCTGGCGTGGGTAATCTGACTGTTCTTCACCACATGAAGCAATTCCTTTTTTAGCAAGTTCTATCAGGAAATCAGGTTAACCTCTAGCACAACTGTAGGGTCAAACCTGGTCTCATTCTAAAGGACTGCATTCGTCCTACCTGGTGTTATGATCATGACCACTCGGTTGCTTGGAATGCAGATTTACTCAATTCCATATTCCCCAATACCAGTTGCTAGCAATATCCAAAAAATCATAATCCGTGTGCCTGATAGACCAGACAAACTCATCTAGTCAACAAACGGGAAAAGCCTTTTCTTGTGCAAGAATGTCACTCAAGCTTTCACGTCTAATCAGATGACTCATCATCCTCCAATACCAACCATCCTCTTCACAAATATATTCTCAAATCCCTTTGGAGAATCCAAAGCTCCCCCAGCGCCATCTTCCTTGTTTGAATGTCTTTCCAAGGACTTTCTTCCTACCTTGTCCAATCTCGTCAAAGTCCACACCCCCGTTGGCAATGTTTGTGCTCTTTGTAATCAACATCCCGAAGATGTCAATTCATCTCTTATTTCATTGTCTTATCTCTTTCCCTTGTTGGCCGATGCTCCCACCTCCGTATTGATTGGCAAAGCCATAATCTCCACCTTTCCTTGACTACTGACTACATTCTTTTTATGTGGAAAACTGTCAAGATCACCACCCGAATAATGATGTGTTGTCTGTCCCAGTTCTCTGCTATTCTCCTGACCATTTGGAGGATACGTAATATGGTATTTTTAATAGGGACAAAATCAGTGGAAAAATGTTTATCACTATGCTTAGTTACACTTGGTCTTCTTGGAACAAGCAATGGTATGTTGTTCCCTCTCCACAAACTCCCTTATATCCCATCAATTGGCTGACATCTTTTTTTAGCCAACCATGACAATCAAACCACTCTTCAAGCCAATTCTCGGCCCCTCGGCATTGATGTTGCTCCCAACCAGAAATGGCTTACTTTACACTTCCCCTGATTTGAGCTCAGTTGTCTTTAGCCAGGACTCATCACCTTAATCTCATGCCCGTTTCTTATGATTCCCGGCCTGGACATACGAAACCGTATCAAGTTATTGTCAACTTTGATGCATATTTCTATGATTCTTCTAAAACATGGAGCAGTAGGAGTGATAGCTCTGGACATGCACTGCACGACTCTTGCCTTTTTTGCTTGCCCAATTACAAGACATGTTTTTGATAGTACAATGGTGGAGGTTATGATGTGGAGGCAACTCTTTTGAATGATACTTGCCCAACAATGGCAGTTCGATCTGTTCCTCACCGACTCAGCTAATCTTCTCCAAGCTATCCAGTAGGAGGGATCTTCTACCCCTACTAACATTTTTCATGAATTGTGCTTGGGAAACCCCATTATTAGTAATATCAGACGTTTACTCCTTTTGTTACCCAGTTTTTATTACTTCAAGTGACTTACCAAAAAAAAAAACCTTGGAACATTCAATCTCACTCGTAAGTTTTGTGTTCTTAGACTCTTTCTCCTTGTCTATTTTTAGCTTACCTCACATGGAGGTAGTCATCACCTTATTTTACACTTTCTTCCCAAAAGCACTCAAAATATTATTTTGATGACATCACAGTGATGATAATTTATATCGCTTTAGACTTTTTCTACACAAACACTCAAATTATTTGATGACATTGCTGTGATGTGGTATCCCAAAATTTTTAAAGAAAACAATGTGTGGTGTGAGTGTAGGTTGCTTTGTCACTGCTTTTACCGAGGGAAATTGTTGATGTGTCCCTCTGTAAATTGTGAGTACGAGGGAGGTCTGGAAGAAGGGTTTGAAATTGATGATAAATAGAATAAAATTTGTTTGTCATTAAGGTTTGTGAACGCCTTGGCTGACATGGACCCTATTGTTGTTACATTCATATACACTAAATGAGCTAGTCAATGCAAAATTTTCACAATGTGCAAACAAGCTGACTTTTTTTTTTTTTTTTTTTTTAAAATTTTAATTCACTTCAACAAGGATCGGGTTAACATTTATGTATTTCAAGATGATTTTGTAATGACCTTCCCTACCACACTCGAATTTGGAAGATGTTAGGTTAGTGTTATTTTTATCTTAATCCCAGAGTTTGCTTCCAACTTTATAGGTGTCATATATATATAATTCAAGTGATATATTGGTGTCTATTAGATGGGGGAGGTGCTATTAGAGAAGTGGGTAAGAGATTTCCAATAGTGGCTGATATACGAATTACGTTAGAAAAAGTATGCACTAGCTCAAAGTTCAGGTACATTTTGTAAAAGAATAATTCTTCATATGTGAAAGTGATGTGTAAATCAAAAGTTCATCAAATATTTTTTGTTCGCCTAGAACAATGCGGGGATTTCTCAAAAGTTCGCATTGTCTCAGGCGAACAATTTTATTTTATTTTCTGAAGTTTACTTTGATTTTGTGATTGAAATTTTTTCTGAAGTTTCCATAAGATAACTTTGTTTTTCTGAAAATTTCGCATTGTCGCATTAGATGATCTTTTTTGAAATCTTGTTAACAAATGAAATAATCAATAGTGAAGAGAACAAACAACTTCTACAATTGAAGAAGTTAACGAAATGTTAACAAATTTGTTGAAGTTAACAAAATGTTAACAATGTTAACTTCTTGAAATTTTTAGCAAGAAATGAATAACTTGAAAGCTTGTTAACAAAGGGAACAATCAATAGTGAAGAGAACAAACAACTTCTAGCTTGTTAACAATTTTTTTCTGAATAATTTGCTGAAGTTTACAAAATCTTAATAAATGGAACCTTCCATGAACATAACAAATATAACAAACAACTTCTACAACAAAAGAAGAAGATACAATCAATAGTGAAGAGCTTCCAATTGTAGGATAAACCACCACAAACGAGCACATTTATCTTTGCCGCCGAACATAATAACTTTGTTCATGCCTTGATTTGCTTCTACGCTCACTTCCTCCACCACCAATTTCACCACTGTCAACACTAGGGCGTACGACATGCTCTTCTTTTCTTGTTCCAAGGTAACGAGCATAAACATTTCTTCTAGCAAATCCCATACTCTCTTTTGTTGTAAGAGTAACATAACCTTGTCAATATTCCCCCTTTTCAATAGAGGCGTTGACCATTTTAAGAACTTGAGCAACCACAATATTCTGTAGGGAAACATTTGATGTTAGTACAAACCATGTAATTCACAAGTGTAAAATGTTTATAGTTACCATCTTGTTTGAAAAAAAAAAAACATGTCTTCTTAGGGATGAGTTCTCATCTTGTTCTGTGGTTGTATGAAAGGATAGCTAATGTCGTAAAACCAGCTCAAGAAATCCTCCCTACAATCCCATGGAAGCTTCACTGGTGCACCTTGTTGGTTAGTTGACACGAGGTGATATTCCCACATTTCAAACAAATAAAGAAAAAAAACCCATACTTCACGGAATAGTGCTTGCAAGATCGAGTTCTATTCTTGAATTTGATTCGAATTGGGGGATTTCGGATGACTTCACTACACCAAAAACCCCCATTAGCAACGGTTCTATACCGTGGGCGTAACCCATTGTCACGGCTAAGAGCCGTGGGCTACAGGGGCGTCGCGAAATTCCTTGTAACGGCTATAAACCGTTGCTAAACATTGTAGCAACGGTTTTATGCTTGAGTAGGGGTGATGATTTTCAGCATTTAGCCACGATTTTAAACCGTTGCAAGAACAATAGCAACGGTTTTGAGCCGTGGCAACAATAGCCACGGTTTTAAGCCGTGAGAAAGTATGGATAATAGCAACGGTTTTTAAACCGTGTCTAACAAGGTAGCAACGGTTTTAAACCGTGGCTAACCCTGGCCACGGTTCTAAGCCGTGGCTAAACAGTGAGAAATAAACCGTGGCAAATGAGATAGCAACGGTTTTTAGCCGTGGCTAACCCTGGCCACGGTTTTAAGCCGTGGCTAAACAGTGAGAAATAAATCGTGGCAAACGAGATAGCAACGGTTTTTAGCCGTGTCAATTCATGGCCCACGGTTTTAAGCCGTAGCAACTGATGAAGAACGCCCACGGTTCCTAGCCGTGGCAAGCTACAACCACGGTTGTAAGCCGTTGGCAGTTAAAACAAAATTCAAAAAAAAAAAAATATGTTTTGTTGCAACGGTTTCAAACCGTTGCAAATTAATATAATCGAAAAAAAAAATTTATATTTTTTTTTGCTGCTGCAGCAAAATCACAGCCGTGGCACCTGCAAAATCAGTCCTCACTATGGTTTGTGTCATGCCTCCGGCACGAATAAGATTCCACCAAACTATATGCTAGATAAATACAAAATCAACCGTAAAAAGGAACTTGGCAAGTTTTGACGCCAAACAAAAACATGTAAACAAATAGCACTAATGTACAATAACAGGATTAGCCTGAACAAATGGGAACCTTGTTATATCATGTTTTGCTCGCATCTAAAACAAAAGAATTTCTCTATGTTTTTTCCAACAATACAAATCCACCTAGTTATAATGTAAGAAAATACATTGATGCCCTTAGGAATAGGCCCCATTAATTTCTTTCGGTAGTTGCTTGTTCAATATACTGAAAATGATGAGAATGCAGCACCTGGTAGTTGCTTGTATATGGCACCGGTGATGGTTGATACAACAACACACTTTGCACCCCAGAAACAAGCAATGTATGCGCATTCTCCTGTCCAACATACTGTTGCCCGTACTGGCTCAGACCTTCAGAGCCCTGCAGTATAAAAATTAGTCAGTACTCAATGACAGACAAACATGACCTATAAAGATGCTAATAAACCAAAGCTGATGATGAAAATGATGAAAACACTGACAGCTCTTTGGAAAATTTACCATTATCTGAATCTTGGTAATCAGACAACCTTCCCAGCTTCCAATCAATGAGAACACCATCTCCCCAGTATGAAACAACCACTTGAGCTGAAAAAGAAACAAGGTTCACCTGTTTAATTCATTACAAGTGTCAAATCCCACAGTGTAAAAATCATGAAAATAGAATATAAAAAGGTAAACCAAAAAGCCATCTCAATATATCAACTCTATCAAGTTCAAAGACCTACATGAACTGAATAACGAAACCGCATTGAAGCTAAAGCAGATGAACAATCGCAAACAACGGAAAAAAAAGGTGCTGAAGATGCAAAAAACAGTAAAATTTCAATGAAGTAATATGTATGACCAATATGGGAGCATGTTGGAGTTGTCAATGTGTACAAATAGAACTAAAGTGAATTCAATCTGGAGGTTTTTCATCATAGAACTAAATCATACTTAACCAGATAATCATTTTTTGCATTGTATTAAATCCTCCAGGCATTCAAAGAGAACATGACTGACCAGGAAGAAATTATGGACATTTTTATATGTGCTATCTTGAAAATAGGCGGTTTTGAAAGATAGGAGCATCTGGCAAATATAGTACTAACTATACTATTCTATTGAGTTTGCAGATATAATCAGAACCTAGCCAATATTTCATTCTTCCCTAAAACTCAATTTATTCTTAAGCTAGTATTGGTTATTTTCCAACACCAAAGGTAAGGGATACAAACACAGAATGTAACATAATGTAGAATCAAAAGGAAAATAATCCAGCAGATGATAATGACAATACTATTGCAGCTACTGCTCGAGCATAGCAATGAACACTGGAGAAAGTCTGTTATATATAGCAAATCAGCAATTCAAGTGTCTAACAATATTGATGGAATTTAGTGTTTTGGATGTATTGATCTAAAACTTTAATTTCAAGTTGTTTTACTGCAGAGCACTTTATTACATTTTCCTATTTGTGAATGCTAAAACGATGTCTATTGCCATTTTTGTCTTTTCCAGTATCCTATATCCTGAATGTGATATAAAAACTGAATAGACTCCCAAATCAAGCATTCTAAAGCACCGTGCTTTAGAAACCATGGATAAATATCTTAAATAAACTATTTATACCATGAACCAGAATCAATATTTTGAGCAATTCCAGCTGATACCTCTAATTGCATCAAGGAAATCAACCACAGAGATACATCCTCTCAACAAAATAAATAAAAGCTTTCGAAGAAAGGAATTACAGTTGATGTCTAAATTTCCAACAACACTATATGAGGACTTTTGGACTATGTCCTACATTCTTCTACGTGGATATTTTCTTTTTGAGTGATTCTACACAGCGAGCGAGGTGGACGGTCCCCACCCCGAGCGAGGTACACGCATCCCGAGCGAGGTGGACGGTCCCCACCCCGTCACGTCCCTTCCCTCGCCCGTTCCTCGACATTTAGAATTCCTCTTTCTTTTTTGAGTAAAATACACTTTTTTCATCCAAACCTTTGCCAAAGACAAAAATTAACATAAAGTAGCAGGAAGCACCGAATTGGGTTAGAAGTGTACCTTATGAGTAACATTATGAGGCAACCTTTTCTCTTCTCAGCCAATAAACCTATGACTCCCTTACAGCCAGCATATCTGATTTGATAGGCACAAGGTGGGTGTGTAGTCAATTCTAACTTATTTGCTACTGCTGCTGCAAGATCTGGTGTTATAATACCAATACCATCTGACAATGTAAACTTGCCGCACCCGCTTGTACCGCACAACAACACTGTCACAGATTCCTTCTTTTCTCGGATTCTAAAAATGAGGAAATAAAGTATTTCAGAAGCATATAGGAAACAAATAAAGCCAACAAAATGGAAAGAAATCACATATCAATAGCCAAGCAACTGACTAATCGTTCAGCTATTGATCCTCAAAATTATGTCAGGACTCCAAAAACAATCAAGTATGACATGGCAGAATGGTGCAATGCATGCCACAAAGGTTTTTTGAGTTGAGAAACATGAGAATTGTAACTATTCAATGAGCATCATGAAAGAAATCCAAACTATGAAGTGTTTTGAGCTCTAAACCAAAAGCACAGAATGGAAAGATATGAAAAAAGTAGCCAAAATGCTTGGAAAGATGTGGTTCCAGTTAAAAAAATCCACAAATCACATCCATCAAAAGCTAAGCTCATATACTGAGGATATCCTTGCTTTATCTACAAGTTTATTCCTTCTTAACTGGCCATACATTGAGAAGTAAAATTGTAACTGGTCTTATTCAGTAGACATTGTGTTTACACAGATCTATATATGGCACCATGTGAGTTTTACGAAAACAATTAAACTCTCCATGGCTAGCAGAGAACCAACACACATATAGACACAAGAACTGGTCCTCATAAAATAAATCACAAGCCAAACAACTTGTTATTTGGACTCAATAAACTGGAGTATCCAGACATTGACCTTGGCTCTTGTCCATTTTGATACTATGAAAATCTAAGAAGCGGGTACTGTGATACAAGATGAAATTTCCCAACTGAGAATAGCCGAGAATCATACCTGCCAATACATGAATGTTTGAATTATGTTGCGTTGCCATCTGAACCAAGAGAGTTAGATTATTAGTGGACCTTTAAGTTAGTAGGCAGTAGACAAATAAACAATAGAGAAAACTTACGAGAGCAACGAGATGATTAGAATAAAACCCATTCCTATTTCAGCATGAGAAGTCAGTACACTGAGTGTAGTTGTGTTTGTTTCCACCCACAGGCAAGGCTCCTCCAAGTACTTCCTGCTCATAAACAATACACCATTCAGATTTATCTACATTAATATAGCAAAACTGAAATCACCACAAATTTATGAACTTGAGGTTTCATAAAGAAGATAGTACGACTTATCAGATGTCACATCAGATGCAAATAAATACGTGTATTCAAGTTTCCTGGGTACGAATATTCAAGTTCGAAAAGACAAATTTATTATTGTTATCGCACTAAACAAATCCGTGAATCATAGGTGAGCCCATGTACCCCTCTCAAGTTTCCTGGGTATGAATATTCAAGTTCGAGGTATCAAATCAGAAGTTCAAAATGACATAATCAAATTCACAAGTATTTTTTGGTCATCACCTATACAGAGAGGATCGGCTGAAATTGCGTCTTAGGAACTTAGCCTACATAAATTGATTGCAACCATAGTTGACCAGCCTGCATGTTCCACGCCCCTCGGTTTCTGAAACAAAGAATCAGTGATTCATGCAAGAATACCAAATTAAGGAAAACTCACAAGGCATTCAAAAGATGACAAGTTGGAGTTGTTAGTATTATTACCCCGTACAGCGAATATAAAGAAACCAATGATGTACCAAGGGTGCCCATAAATGATAGCCTATATGCCCTATTTGAAAGGTTTCTAGGTATAAGCGGCAAAGTCGCAAGTACAGCCACAATAAATATCTGCACGAGATCAAAGCACACTGAGTATTAGGAATGGCAAAGCAAAACACAAAAAAATGAAACTATAGAACATGTTCCCATGCATGCCTTGCTTGACATAATGTCAAGCCTCAAGCAAATCTTTTATTTCGAGATGATGATGTTTAAAATATTAGCTACAGATATCATAGCTTACATTCTATTCCAGTTATCTAGTAAGTCTTACAGATGACAGAATATCCAGATGCCTTACACAATTGAGTTTATTTCCTTGATAGAATAATATAAGCTAGAGCTATTACAAATTTCACCTTATATCAACCCATTTGTATGACCTTTCATTCATCCTCCATCACAATGATTTGTGTCAAATTTATATCATTGACTCAGTTGTTATCTCCTAAAAACATAACAATTTGGATACTATTTTCATGGAAAACAAGCAAAGTGCTATACAAATCTAATTGATCGGGCCAGGTGGAAAAGGAGCCCAGATAAGTTTAGAACTTTAGCGTTGCCCCCAATGAGTAACAAAAATTATTTCACTTTATTTCCTCAAAGATGAATTTCAACAATTTAAAATTGAAATGAACTATTTACAATACTATGCAGTAGTAATACCTTGACCAAGGGAAAGAGAAGAAAGCATTTGAGCAACTTAATGAAGGAGAAGAAGAAGATCATTACAACGGGAAAGAGAAAAAGAAAGCATTTGTGCAAACTTGATGAAGGAGAAGAAGATCATTATGACTTCTTTTCACCCCAATTGCGACTTCCTTTCATCCCAATTAACGACTTACTTTCTCCCAATTAACGACTTCCTTTTTCCAATTAACGACTTCATTTCATCCCAATTAGACATTTCCTTTCATCACTATTAGCTCAAAGTACCCATCTGAGTAGTGACTTCAACAGTCCTTGAAATATCTGTGAATGAAACAAGTGCCACCGAGTGTCATTTTCCTCATTTGGATGATTGCGCATGGGAGAATCCTCAACATTAATCACTTGGCAAGAAGAGGGCTTCTCATCCCAAGTTCCCAACTGTTGCAGTTTATCGTTAATCAGTAGGAATCCATCCCCCACCTGATGTCCAGTGCCACTTCTCTAATCTGGTCTGAAATCTAATGGTCATAGACTACGAATGAGTCCACTAACCAAAATTATGTTTTGGGCAACAGGCGAAATGAAGGCGTATGGCTGGTGTCACCTTCACCGCTCTTGGGCTATGGCTTTATAACAGACTTTTGTTAGTCATCATTGCTGCTCTATGGTGCTCGAGAAACGCCAGAAATATTCAATGGCAAGATCACTACAATCAGATTTTTAATCAAATATTAAGGCTAGAGTTTGGATGTGGGATATTTCTTGGGGGATTTGCAAAGAGGACTCAGGGAGAGAATTTCATTTTAGTTGGGAGGCCATTATGCACTCTTGCCAGGTAATTCATTTAGGCTGGTGTGTTCACCCATTTTTTGTAATCTTTGTGTCGTCCTTGCTTCTTTGTAGGCCTAATGTTACTGTCACTTGCAAGGACAGCACCAATCTTCATTTTACGTCTTAATGAAGCTCTCATGTCCAGAAAAAATGAAAAACAACAAATAAAATACTTCCAGAACTCCATTAGTCTTCTTAGAACCCAACCAACAACTCAATTTGAGGATTTATGTAGTGTATAAATTCTTTTATAGGTTTCCCCCCTTTTTTCTTAAAAAAAAAGCTTATTTGAATTATCAGTTTATCTATCCTTTTAAGCTAGTAATTAAACAAAGACTTTGCGGAGGGTTGCTAGATATCAATCTTACTTTCCTTATGGTTTGACATGAGATTTATACATCTTAGCTTCTATGTAATCGTTACTGGAACCTAATCAGTTAAGGAGCATTATGAGATTAATCGGAATTAATCGACATGTATTTTTTAAACATATTTCAGTTAAGGAGCATTATGGATTTTTTCGTAAAATCTCCGCAGACTGGTCAAGATTCTAAAGACCTTCTACCTCCTGTTTCAAGGAGACAATTGCTGCTGCAACATAAAACTCACTTACTACAAGCCCAAAGCATCACATAACAAAATTATGCTAGAGTATAATTATACAGTGGAGAACACAAAATGAAAAATGTATAAACAAGCAGAAGATGCAGATGAAGAGTCTCTAAGGGCAAGAAGAGAAAAATAATGCTTGTACAACTAGATCTTCTCTATCATTGGAGGTGTGTCAAATGCAACTAAAAAACCATTATAACAAGAAGAATGGAGTAACAGACACAATCCCTTACCTTTTGTGTGTCTCTGCTATTAGTTACTGGTCTATATTCATTGTTCTCCAGAATGATGCGCCTAAAGTTAGAGTTTGGCACATCCTTTACTATATGCCACTTGACAGGGAAGCTACCATTCCATTTGTCATGTTGCCAGAAATCCATATCCTTGTGAAAGTCAACAGGACCAATCATCTCTGCAACACCACAAAACTGCCCACTTGCATTAACCTGCATGGGAGAACCTTGTTACAGCAAAAACAATCATAAGAGAGAAATTTGGTATATAAAAATACATCATGCAAATCAAGGCTTTAAAACAAGCAGGTCAGTATCTGATCATGCTGCCTCTTTTTGGAAAGAATTACTACATAACAAACAAGCAGGGAAAGAATTTTTAGCCAAAACAAAATTACTACATAACTAAATGACTTACAATATCAAATTTTGGAACTTAGCAGAAAGCTCATAAAAAATGGCACCTTTTTTTTTTTTTCCTTTTTTTTATAGGTGCCTCAAATTAATAATCCCCTTCTTTGAAACTTGATAGATCCCATTAGGTTTTCTCAGCAAACAAAACAATACCATGAAACTTAATCAAACCAAGAAATAGGAACAAACAAACATAAACACCAGAGAATAATGGAGGTTTTAAACTTACAAGCATCCATTTATCTCATTCATGACATTGCTTGCGTTCTGGGACCAGAGGTTCTGGAAATTTTAGCTTAAAATGTGCTCCCTCCCTTTGTCCCTGGACCACTTCGAAATGGCTGTCCAAAATATTCTGCACGGAACAATTTGAAAATTCAAAACAACCAGCGAGTTCTCAGTGACAAGAAAATGAACAAAGTTTAGAAATCAATAAACCTAAAATGGATCAAAGCTCAAATACATCATCCACCAAGAATCCAAAAGAAGACTCATGATGCTTTCTATACTCTGAATCAAAGAAGTTATGTACAGGACAACTCAATACAATACATGGACAAGATCCTATCTTATAAAAGTAAAAATTATTGTTCATCAAATAATAACAAAGTTTACTCAAAATCTACAGATCTTTCTCAAAAACAAAAAAAAATCTTCAGTATAATTTCCAAAAGCTTAAAGACTACAAACTATTAGATCGATTTGAACAAAGAACTTGAATCTGAATCAAGAAAAGCGATTTCATTGAAATCATCTAGAATTTCTCACAAAATCAATTCAAGAGTTTCACAAAAACTCATCAGAGGTAAGATTATAAGTAAAGTAGTACATAAACAACATCATCTAGAAAATGAAAAATTAATAAATAATAAATAATAAATAATGCTGAGTTGGGTTAGGTTTCTCTATGAGAATTTTAGATTTTTTTTTTTTAAATCATGAACAACACCCTAAATTCCGATCAGGTTTTAAACCCCAATATGATTCGTAACCAATAGAAGTCGCTGAACAGATCTAAGAAAAACATGCAAATCAATTATCAAGATTAAAACTATTAATTTCAATTGAAAACAGATAAGAAGGTCTTAGATCAAACCAAAACCCCCAATTTCATATCCAAAACAACCCCATACAAAAACCCTAATTTAATCAGCTCCAAAATTGATCAATACCGTGAATTTTTAAATTGGAAAATGCAATCAGATCTAAAGACCAAACAACATCACCTGATCTCGACAGAAACCCAAAATCCAGATCTACGAGTTACCGATTTAAACCGTAATTAGACCTCAAATTACTAATTACTGACCAAACAATATCACCTAATCAGTCAGAAACCCTAAATCCAGATCTATGAATTACGGATTTAAACCTCAAATTACTAATTACTCATATAAACAGATCAGTTGAAGAACAAAAATGGAAATCGAATAACAAAAAAGAGAGAAATCTCTCTTACCTTGAGAGAGCGAGAGAGAAAACTTTGAAGAAGCTTTGAATGAAATCGAAAAATGAATGATCAGAATTTTAGAATCAAAACCTGATTGCTTCATATGTTTCTTTGTGGGAAGATGACCCGACCCGAACTCGAACCTCGTTTCATCACTTCTTGAGCTTTTTCCATTACAAGGGCTCACAAATGATCAAACAAAACCTTCTGAAATCGACGGAAACCTCAATCGATCTCTCCTCTGCGCTGCCTCGATCTCTCCTATGTGTTCCTCTGCTCCTCAATTGATCTCTCCTCTGCTCCTCTGCCTCGATCTCTCCTCTGCGCTGCCTCGATCTCTCCTCTGCGCTGCCTCGAAGGAAACCGTTGGGTTTCTCTCTGTGTCGAAAATCTTTCACCCAATGACCGCCCAAACTCTTTTCTATTCCCCAATTTTTTTCGCAAGTGGGAAACCTGTTTTCGCCAAAGCGGGAAACGTGTTTTTGCCAAAGCGCGAAAGTCCTCCCTCCATGCATGCGGCCTACGTGCAAAACGCTCTTATTAGCAACGGTTTTTGGCCGTTTCCCCTTATAGCCACGGTTTTGAGCCGTGGCCATTTTTTTTTTAGCCACGGTTTTAGACCATTGGCATTACAGCCACGGTTTTTAGCCGTGGCAAAGACACCAACGGTTTTGAGCCGTGGCCATAGTTTTAGCCACGGGTTTAAGCCGTTGGTAATTATAGCCACGGTTTTTGGCCGTAGCAAATAAACCAACGGTGTTCAGCCGTGACCAGTTTTTTTTTTTTGCCACGGTTTTAGGCCGTTAGTAATTATAGCCAAGGTTTTAGGCCGTGGCAAATTAACCAACGGTTTAAAACCGTGGCCATCTCGACGTGGCTAAACTGGCTTTTTGGTGTAGTGCTTGTACATTTCCCATTTGTCTCATAACTCTATTGGGTTCATAGGGTTCTTTTATGTCGAGGCATAACAAACATCCTATAAACCATGTGATGCTATGAAAGGGAGTATTTCGCTTGGACTCCACGTAAGGGTCCCAAAGTACCTGTGAAATATAAAAAGTAAAAGTTATTAATATATGACACATCATACAATAAATTTTATGGAATTTAATGATGCATATTTACCTCTTCATGAGACATGTCATCGAGATTATTCTCTTTATTTATTTGGCTCTCGTCTCAACTTTCAATCTAATAAGTTCATATATTGATGCCAACATCGCAATGCACCTCGTTTTTAAATACAAGAAACATATACATTAAGTAATTCAATGTCCAAATCTATATTACAATTCAGAGTGGTGTTTTACTATTCATTGCTGACTGGGGCAAAGTCAAATCGAAAGGATTAGAGATAAAAGATGGTTAGGATTGAAAGTTGGGAAATGATTAGAGTGGTGTTTTACTATTCGTTGAAATGCATTTTTGAAGATCTTTCGAACAAAATCAATGATCAATATAAGGGCCAAAATATTGAAAATATATATTTCATAATTAAAAATAGTATAATGTATTACACGTCTTCAATATTTTTCAATATCTTTAAAAGCAATGAGATGTGTCGATCATATCAGAAAAAATGAGTTGGACATCTTAATGCACATTTAAACAAAAACCCTAAATTTAATATTTTGGCGAATTCAAAGATTGAGGGAGAACTCATTCTCGGCGTTTAAAATCTTCCCAAAAATGATTCAAATTTGACTGAACAGGCTTACACTTATAATCAGCTTACACTTCAATACAGATTGAAAGCGAAATGAGGATAGTGACGTAGATGCTCAGTATAAAATAATTAGCAAAAATATAATTATGTGGAGTGCCAATGGCACAGGGCATACTCTAGTATATATATATAAATAGCACGTTTATATAATTTAAGCAACTAAAAATATTAACTCACCTGTTCACCATCCCAAATGGCACGAGAAATATGTCCATGGTAATCGTCTAATGTGGAACAATCATTAGGGCCACCGGGATTAAAATCTCTACCATCTCCTTTTTCTTGACCCTCCTCTACCACCGTTTCCTCATCATCCATAGACACATTCTCACCCTCCTCTAACTCCTCATCTTCATATCCAACACCCTCACCAATCCCACTTGTTTGCCCTTCTGATTGGGCTTGACTTTGTGATACAATTACTAGTCTAGCTGCTTGTTGAACTTTTTATCTAATTGAGTCCCAATTTCATCATCTTTCATCTTCTTCTTCACCTCTTTCTCTGTTTTTTCATACTTTTTTGTTTTCGTTCTTCCGCTTGTTCGTTGCCTTTTTTTACTCTCGCCTTTAGGTGAGACACCGTCATGGATTGTCTTTGACCTTTATCACCTCGATCATCCCCACCACCATCACCAACGCCAATAGAAGACATAAAAAATCTTCAAATAAAAGGAAAAAATAAATTACATTCAAACAAATACTTCAAGTCAATTTATTTATATAATAAAATCTACTAATGTTTAACAAAAACTTTAGCCAATGCGAGGGTTACCACAATTTATAACAAATTCTACTAATCTACTAATAAAACCAATTTTGGATAGAAAAAAATTTCTATACATGTTCGTTACTACTTTAGCCAATCACAATCTTGATACTTGGTAATTTTTTTCAAACCAACTTACAATCTGTCTAAGTTACAAAAATCCTAAACCCAAAATTTTATTCAATTGTAAAATTAGGAGACTGAACAACAAATATATTCGAAATCAAATATAGACTCAAAAAAAAAATAGGGGCTCACTTACAGAAGCGTTGGAGTCAAAATCTAAAATGAAGTGAAGAATGGATCCAAGGGTTTGCGGAATAGTCAAAATACTTACCCGGTCGTGAAGTAATCAAACCAAGATAATGGAAGATGCAAAACGAGGGAGAAAAATGTTGTTAGCGTTTTGCGTTTTGCGTTTTGCAAGAGGGCAGATTTGAATGGGGGAGACCGCTGCATTTGAATTTTGAATGGGGGAGGAGAAAAATGGCGTTTGCTTATTTATATAGGTGGTGTGGGAAATCAGTGGTAGTGTGGGAAATAAAGTAAGTGGTGTGGGAGAGTGTAATGGTGTGAGATAATACTATTGGTGGTATGGAGTAGTCATTGGCTTTCTATATTTGCTCATCACAAACACTGAAACTCTATCTTATTCTTCTTCCTCGGTTTGTTTTGCGATCAAACACTGCAAACGAATGAAAACTCCTCTCAACACACTCTCTTCTTCTATTGCACAAGTTCATCGATCCTCCTCCTCTAGTCCTTTCTCAGTCTTCTTCATCTACTTCTCTCTTTCAATCGAATGTGAGACAAAACTAGAAAACCCTAGCTTTTGCGATGAGTTGTTCGATCTGGTTTTCGTGAATCGAATCGATGGAATTCACTTTGAATCATGAGCGAAACGCAGGTGATTTGCTGTTGTTTCTATTTCTGTGTGTTTGCATGATTGTTCTTGATTTGTATATGTTGTTGGATTGAACAATTTACAATTTAGGTTTTTTTTTTATGAGGTTTCGATTTTGTTTGTTGATTTGGAGAGATTTGACTTCGTTTCTTTGGTGATATGTTTTGTAGATGGCAGAATAGGCCTTGATTTCTTCTTGATGATACGTAAAAGGTCACATACCTGAGCCATACACGTGTCATAATGATATTGTGGAATTATGGGCCCCAGCATCAGCCTAACACTGATCCCCCCAAGCGATTATAAGTCCGCCTGATCCAGTCCACCAGACGAACCCGAACTCTTACAGCGTGCTAGGCCCACGCATCTCACAACTATCCTCAATACCTATAAGTCCTACTAAGGCAAGTATCTCTAGGATCAGCTTCGGACGGGCAACTACAACATCTC
This sequence comes from Berberis thunbergii, assembly GCA_003290165.1. Classification (NCBI taxonomy): domain Eukaryota; kingdom Viridiplantae; phylum Streptophyta; class Magnoliopsida; order Ranunculales; family Berberidaceae; genus Berberis; species Berberis thunbergii. The sequence continues at coordinate 16,666 of QNQO01011195.1, read as the reverse complement.
TTTGCTTCCAACTCAGAAGCAAACTTCTTTCTACAGATTGCTCTTGGATTGGGAACTATCTCCCGCCTATTTAGGAGCACAGAGCTAACATGGAATTTCCCTCCTACAACACAACTCTTAATTAGAGAAGGATCTCCACAAAGATCTTCTTCCTAAACTACGCCTACGATGGCCTGGTAGAACCAGAACTCTTGCACTATAAATAAGACATGAGGTTGGTAAGCTAAGGTACGCTACAAATTTTTTATTTACATCATTACTTCTTCCTCATATCCTTATTTGACTTTAGCATCGGAGTGTCATCGGCCACCACAACGGTGATCTGTGGCTCACGTGTGTTACTTGTGCAAGTCAACAGGTCAGCGGGATTAGGTCAAAGAAGGGAGCGAAAGTCGACAACATCACTTCTTATTGCCCGTGAGATGTGATTAATTTGAGGATAAAATATCAGGCTTCATTTATTCTTTCTATGTTCTTATTTCACCTTCTTTAAGCTCAAATTTTAGGAATTGAAGCAAAACATCAAGAGTAGCTTATCTTTACTGCAGTATTGTATACTAGCAATCAAGATGAGCTAAGTGTCAACGAAGTGTGTTTGGTTAGCCACCAACTGCAAAAAGGGTGGTTTGTGTGTCCGCCTTGCCCACTCAATCAATCACTCCTCCTTTCTTTATTTTATCAACAATTCTAGCTAGCCTTGTTTGCTGGCTTTTTTGGGTTTTTTTTACACTTCTACCCCTTATATAGATAGTGTTTGTGGTTGTGTTTTAAGAAAAGGGTAAAAAGCATAAAAACACCCAAAAAAAGTTTGAAAAATGCTACCAAACAAGGCTGGCTAGACTTACTCTTATTTCATACATTTCTAAAGCTTCCAATGAGAAGAAAAGTTTTTCAAGCCACCGATTTATTGGTGGATAAAGCTTTGGAGAGGCAGTGAAAGTGTCTTCTACTATAGTTGCCAGTGAACACCTTTCCCTAATTTTCTCCCTTTTCCTCGAAATTGAAAAACTTAATTTCTTAGGCAACTTTTCTATAGAGCCAGGCCTGGCCAATACCGTCCATCATCCTAGAGACGGTATTGGGCCAGGCCTAGCACGGGCTTGGCTGTCTAGAAAAATTCTTTCTTAGGTGTCACATATGTGGAATCTCGCTTCATCATTTGCATATTCTCAATTTGTTTCTGTGAGATTGAAGTTCTTTGTTGAAATTCGTTTGTGAATCATGGATTCCTATGATTTCTTTTGTTCGAATTACATTATTCCTCATTCTTCCATTGAAAATTAGGGTTCCCTTTTGTAATTCATTTGGGTTAGATATTGGACAAATCATAATTGCTCACTTAACAATGCATGACAAAGTGAAATCAATGCTAGAATCTATTTCTTAAATTAAATTTTTCCGAAAATTGATCAATTCCACCCAAGAGCCATTGGTTTTCTTCTTTCAAAATTTTGAGTGTTTATATACTGTACCTGTCAAATGTGGGTGAGTGAATGAAGAATCGAATGGTATCAGTTAAAGAAAGTGTCCATGGCCAGTGAAGTAGAGAAATGAAGAGCATATGATGCATTTATGTGTGTGGTTGGGTTAATAATGCAAAGGTAGTGTCTTTTCTTCACTCCCCTGTTTTAAGCAAGAAGACAGGGTGCTTTATTAGTGAGATTACAATGGCTTCTGTTTGATTTACATGGATATATCAAAGATAGATAGCTTTTCTGCTAGTTGGTATGAGTGTATGACCATGTTCCCTAATATTTGCATGTCTCTCAGTTAGGGAACTGCTTCATTTTCTATTTCTTATACATTATTAAATTTCGATCAGAATCACATAAGTCGCCGAGTACATATTTCTCTAAAATCCATACAAAGTACAAATATATACTCAGGTGTATTCACTTTCTTGGTGAGAACAGAAGTAAGATTATTAGGTCTATACATCTAAACTGCCATAGCTTATGTTGGTTTATTCAAATAGTTCAGATGTATGTCTTGTCTATATGCATTAAGCAATAGATCTAATGATTAAAATTTATTAGGAACTTGATCTACTATCTTCGCTAATGAAACAGTAGGAATTGTTAGAACTGAGGCTGTGCAGAACTGTAAGTGCTAAAGAGGCTAAAGCTTTATTGTTTGCTAACCCTAAAAAAATTTGTAACTGCTGTTCATTGTTGGTATGAGTTGCAACATGGAATTGTAATCGGTAAAACAATGTCGGATTTATGGCGGAGAGGATCTTGGCCTGTGTTTGTCTTTGCTCAAATTTCAGTTTAAAAAGATATTGACCAAAAAATACCTTCTTTTGTTCCATCAAATTAGATTATTTTGCATGGAAAAGGCACTCTTAAACCTTGATATTTTGTCAAATTAGGTTTAACCTTGATATTTTCGATTATGTTTGATATTTTGTTCACAAGCATAAAATATCGCGGAACAGGTAAGATTATGATAACATTGTGAATTTTGGTTGGATTGATTGATGTAATTTTCCAGTTATCGTAACTTTCATGACTGATTTTAATCTGAATTGTAGGTCAAATTCGGACAGTTTTTTCCTATGTTGGGGAATCAAGAGTTTTGCAAACTTATTCATCTACATTAAGAGTAGCTCAAAAGCTTGGTTACAAGATTGGATTGGCCAAGGGGGTTGGGCCGGGGTCGACGTACTTCAATGTTTTCTGTTGCTACACACTTCTACTTTGGTATGGAGGCCATCTAGTGATGCACAATAGCACAAATGGAGGACTTGCCATAGCGATGGTGTTCTCTGTTATGATAGGTGGACTGTAAGCACCCAAACACATCTCTTATTTGTATTGAATTAATTTGTTCCAATTTGTAAAACCATGCTATTTCTAGAGGGCTTTAGGCAATGTAGAGTTGAAAAACATTGAGTTCTCTTACACGTCAAGGCCAGATGCAAATCTTAATGACTTCAATCTAAATGTTCCGGCAGGGAACACCATAGCTTTAGTTGGAAGTAGTGGCTCTGGGAAGAGCACTATTGTCTCCCTCATTGAAAGATTTTACGATCCTACTTCAGGTAATTAATCAATTGCTTCACATCTGATTCAAAATTTAATGCTTGAACTTTTTTTAGCAAATTTAACATAACTTATCTGGTATTGAAGTTATTTGCGCTTTTAGTCACAAACTTCATGTATAAAAAACTTTGTTAATGAATGTCTCTATAGGGCAAGTTCTGCTAGATGGGCAAGTTCAACTTTGTGAATAATGACTACTCTTAAAACCTAATCTTAAACCTTGATATTTCCTGCTTGTATGTCTTCCTCTCCGTGAGGGAGATAATATGTCCAACATAATCGAAAATATGTTCAACATAATCGAAAATATCCCCAAAATTATTGCTAGCTAATATGTCTTCCTCTCCGTGAGGGAGATATTATCTTCCCTGTTGCTTCCATGACTAGGCTAATATAGGAATTATAGCAGATTTGTGAAGGACCTTGTTATTGTAGCATAGATTGATGTCAGTAATAGTTAGAATGAGGTAGGTGTTTACTCTCGCTGAATAAGTGGAGGCCAATTCTCTCTGTTTCAAGGTTGTGGTATGTTCTAGGACGAGCTAAGCTAGAACACGGCAATTCATGACAAGAACAGTGATAAGGAAACCCATCTTTACTTATATAAAGATAGGGTGGCTTTCAGCTTTACTTTATAAAGGGAAGAGAATTGGTCTCTTGAATTCTTCAATTTTTTCCTTTTCATGACTAGAACAGTGATCAATTTTTTCCTTTTCAATTTTTTCCTTTTCCACTGTTGGCCCCTACTTGATCAACACCATCTTAAACATATATCGAGGTTTAAGTGTTAAAGAAAGTTGCTTAAGCAAGCTACCTTTGAAGATTTTCTTGCTTTTGATTTTATTATTGGCAACGACTACCTCGCACCATCATATCCTCTTTCTCACACCACTACTGAGTTTTTTTTTTACTTTCTCACACCACCTATATAAGCAAAAACCATTCATTTTTTTCCCTTACCATTCAAATCGACAATAGTTCCTCCCTCCTCCATTCGAAATCTCATCTTCCAAATCTCTCCCCACATTCAAATCACTTGCAAATCTCCCCCTCTCCCTTGAAAATTGTCAAAATTCCTTCAAAGTCGAAACCCTTAAACCTAAAGTCAATAAATATGCATAACTTAACATAACGGAAAAACTCAAACTCAAAACGAAAAAAATGCAAAACAGGGTAAATTTCGACTAATTTAAACCCTCAATTGAGACCAATTCTCAAGCTCATCAAAACACAAAAATTGTAGTACTATGAGTTATCTAATAAAAAAACTTGGATCACTTGAAAATGTTTTGAAATGAGCAAGTTATGATCATTTTACCAAAGTCGCGCAAATCTATCCGAAAAATGAAAATGGGATAGTGTTCCTGACTTTCGGACAACTTATGTGCTCGATCAAGATCGATTCTCAAGTTGTTCACACACAAAAGTTGTAGTACTCTTAGTTATCTAATAAACACAACTTGAATCACTTGAAAATGTTTTGAAATCAGCAAATTATAATCATTTTACTAAAGTCGCGCAAAATAGGAAATTTTTTTTTCTGAAAATATTAAATGAACAGTCGGGGCTATAAAAATATAAATACACACATATGCACATATACAGGCACAATATACATAAATGTCAGCAGTTCAGAAAAAGGTGTAGCGTGCTTTCTTGGACAAGGACAATGATAATGGAGTTTTGAGTTTTTCATTAAAAAAAAAATCCCAAAACTTTGGAAGACATAAACATGGGAGAAAACTTCGATTTTTCTTGGCCGCACATTTTTTTGTTTTAATCACACTGGTTTTCAAAATTTTAGTTGCACCCCACAGTTGTACGGATTTTGGTAGATATGTTTGATGAAAGGCACATAATTTTGGTGTCCTATGGGTAAAAAAATTGTGGCTCTTTACAAATTTGAAAAATGGGCACAGAGAACTCTAACAAAAAACTGCAAGACTTCCTTGCCCCTGTGACGTTGTGGTTCTGGAACTGAAAATCAGTCGTTGTCTGTTGATGCCCCATTGGTGATCAGTGTAGAACCCGTCTAAATGGCGAGGAAACCAGCGAGGGAGGGGGTGCAACCCTCCATCCCCCTCGGGATGCGCGAAAGGGGATTGAAGGCACGCATCCCGAGGGGGATGGATGGTTGCAACCCCCCTCCCTCGCTGGTTTCCTGGCCATTTAGAATTTCTGATCAGTGTAACAGGGAAAAGGAAATCTAGCTCTAAACCTTCTTATGCTAAAATCCGGTAGCATACAATATAAAGCTTGTTGTTTAATGATTATGAAGAATACAATTTTATCTACCATGACCTCTATATGCATTGTACTGTTGTTGATCTGTTTATTAATCATTGATATATCTTATCTTCAAGGGAATAACAATAATAAAATAAAATAAAAGTAAATAAATAATAGAGTCGAGAGATGAAAAAAATAGAGGAAGTTAGTTCACTAGCAAGAGGAAAATTCTAAATTTCGAGGAAAGGGGCGAGGGGGTGGGTGTGACCGCTCATCCCCCTCAAGATGCGCAACTTCACGAATCTTGAGGGGGATGAGTGGTAAAACCCCACCCCTCGCCCCTTTCCTCGACGCCTAGAAGGGCTGCTGGCAAAATGAGTTTATGACTCATACTATCAAAATCAGTTGATTTCTAGCACATGTCCTATTTTCCTTTTGACTTTTATATGTTTCTTGAATTGTAGAAAGTATATTATGGCTCGGAATACCCTTGAGAAGAGCTTTATGCTTAAAGAATTAAGATCAGTTAGAGTACGGTTTGATATTTAATAAAGATGATGACGGTTATAGTTAAATTTCAAGCATTCAATGAACAGTGCCAAAATGCTCTTGACAGTCTGTATTATGTGCCATTTCTCTTATACAACATTGTATTTGTAGTGTATGATTTTTCTTATTGCTATGTACTAATACGTTGAATGGTGCGTTGTAGGGATACATTGGGGCAGTGATGCAGGGAATGATGTCCAATATGAAATTATCGAGAGAGCTCGAAACATTTTTTAGTTTTCTTAGTGTTAGCATACTAATGATGTACTTGATACATGTTATTGTTTTTAATACTAATTCAATATGAAAAATGATGTTGTAATTGATTGCAACTATTTCACTTTGTAATGGTTGCAAGATTATTTTAATTTGGGTATTAAATAAATGTATTTAAATATTTGAGTTTTATAATCTCATTGGATGCCATTCATTTGTTAGTACCTTTTTATTTATATAATTAAAAATAAATATATTTTTGAATATTGATTTTTGTAAAAAAATAAATTTGTAACACGTCGAGGTGAACACTGTAACATGGTACAGTGCCATTAGCAACATTGGACAATTGTTACAAAATTTGAAGGTTGTAAGATTTTTGTGGTGTTACAAAAAAATTAAGAACAAAGTTTTTTATTTATTTATTTATTTTTTTTAAAGTGCAACGTGTCGTTGGTGGGTATAGAACCCAAGACATGGGGGTTAAACCACCACAACCTTAACCATAAAATCAGGCTATCATTAGCAACAAAGCTAGTGTGTTAGTAATTACCCATTTTGATGTAGTGACTGTTGGAAGTGCTGAAAATTGCATTGGCTCATTCGAACAATTGTTCTTGCAATAGTTATCACTTGAGGTGTTCGATATGGAATGGAGACCTTTTAAATATTCAAAAGCTATTTTATGAAAGTGAAGTAAGAGATTTCTATATTAGACTTGGCGTGTTGCTCAGGGAAATATCAGTTTTTTTGAGGAAAATTGGAATACGATTGCATCTTTCAGAAGGCAAGCGGCCTTGGTTGCTCAAGGTGTGTGGACTTCGATAAATGAGGTGATCTCAACCAATTTTGAATTGGTTAACCCAGAGCTCAGACATCTAGCAAGAAGACTTTTTGCTGATAGATTATATGGCGAGGAATTTCAGGAGGATGAATGCATTTGGGTTCCGAACCAAAATGGGTCTTTTTCTCTTCAGTCGGCTTATGACTTGCTTCGGAGGAAAGGGACGGTCAATGGCCTTTACAAATTGATTTGGAATGACATTATCCCTTCTAGAATCTCAGTTCTGGTGTGAAAATTACTCCATAGAGGGGTTCCAGTGGATGGGGAGTTATACAGATGCGGTTTCAGTCTGGCCTCTAGATGTCGATGTTGCAAAACGCCACAAAGAGAATCCCTTAATCAGTTGTTTTTGGATGGAGAACTGGCGATGCAGGTTTGGCGCCATTTTGAGTTGATCTTTGATGTGCACATCAGAAAACCGGCTGAAATCTCCACGACCCTTATCATTTGGTTCAGGCGTGCAAAAATGAGTACCCAATTAGGTGTGTTATCACTTCTCACTCCTATGTTCATTTTATGGGAAATATGGAAACAACGGTGCAAATGTGTATATGATAATGTTGTCCCTAATCCTGCTTTTGTGATTCTGAATATTAAGCGGAATTTGCTGCTAGCTAATACTTTTATAACCCCTAAGCGAGTCAGTTGGCATAAGGCTCCATTAAGGGCTTTGGGGATACATGTGACTCCAGTTTTGAGAAAGCTTAGTAGAATTGTATTTTGGCATCCCCCTCCGCCAGATTTTGTTGCTCTCAATGTAGATGGTTCTTCCTGTAAGAACATGGCTGCTGGAGGTGTGATAATAAGAGACTCTCGGGGTTTTGGTGTTGTTGGGAAGCAAGTTTTTTTTGGTGCAGGCTCCAATAATACAGCGGAAATTATGGCTCTAGACGAGGGTCTCCGTCTCTGTCTCTCATTGGGTTTTAAGCAGGTGCTTGTTCAGACGAACTCGGAAATTGTTTTTAGATGGTTTAAAGGTAATTTTAAAATTCCGTGGCATTTGGAGAATATTTTAAAAGAAATCAAGCAGCTGGTGGCTCAATTGACGGTCAATTGCTCCCATATTTATAGAGAGGCCAATACGGTGGCGGACGCATTAGCAACTAGAGCTCAACGAGAGCATAAGACGGTTTCTTTTTCAGCTCATGATCTTCCTAGGCGAGTGGCAGGTTTATTACAGCTTGACCGTAGTCATACGGCTTACATACGCCATGGGGAAGACTAGGAATCGCTATATTGGGCAGAGGAGATTTCAAGATCAGAAGGATAGCAGGGCACGCTGCTGTGATACAGAGGGACCCCTGATTCTATTTGGTTGTGAAGTCGGCTGTCACTGCGGACTCGTATGGGTTTGGCCGGAATGGCTACTGTTTCCTGCGATATACGCTGTGGACTGGATTGCAGACTTTTTGTTTCAGTTCTGGCAGTTTGTAAGTGCTGACATGGGGGCTGAGTTAGGTAGCATGCCGAGACTTGGCGTGCTGGGTGCTGTCTAGTGGCGATATGCGGCCTATGATGCTGCCAAATCGCGATTATGACTCAGATTAACAGGAACATTTTAAGGCAGAGCACTCTGTTGCAAAACAGAGCTGCTCTGTTTTTTGATGCCGCTGATGCTGATGCGTTGCTGAGGACGCTGCTGATGCTGTTGCGCGGAGTTGCTGCTGCTGCTGTTGCGCAGAGTTGCTACTCTGCTGCTGCTGTTGCACGGCGTTTGAGGCTGCTGCTGCGTTGCTGATGGCGCTGCTGTGGCTGCTGCTGCTGTTGCGCGGAGTTGCTGCTGCTGCTGCAACTGATGTTGCTGATACGATGATTTGCTAATGCTGCTGCTGCTATGCTGAACGCTGATCGGTCGCAGCGTTGGTTTGGAGCATTTGTTTTGGGCAATCCGGGGTTCGCTCGGGTCGCAGAAACGCGCGTGTGTTGCGTGCTCATTGGCTGAGAGATTGCTGGCTTTGTTCGGATTGCTGGGCACAAACAGTGAGCTGATTTCAGTTATCTGCTTTTCGTTTTGTATTGGTATTTTTTTCATTGATTCTAGCTTTTGCTTTGGTTTTCATACGGGCAACGTCGTAATGTACCCTCGTAGCTTTTGTAAGTCAATTTTTTTATAAGTAATGAAGGTCTGGCATTCCATAGTTGCCCCTCCCCACTGGAGGTTAATTTAAAAAAAAAAAAAAAAAAACTCCAAGGCCTTAGTGGTAAAAAGAAAGGTCAAATTATTGCAATTATTCTGGGAGTAGTTATAGGTGTTGTAGCCTGCCTTACTTGTGATACCCTTGTGTGGGCGAATATGAAGGAGAGGGTGAGGGAGAAGCCCAAGAGTCAAAAAAGGAGATCATAGTCTCACATCGCCTGGGAAAGGGAAGGCGATATATTATATATGTACGAGTTTGGATCTACAAAGTACTACGTGTTTTAAAGTCGTGCGAGGCTTGGGCTCAGAGCGGACAATATAGTACTCTGTGGATTGGGTCGTGACAGAATGGTATCAGAGCCTAACCCAGCCAAAAAATGTGCCAACAAAGATGTTGGGCTCCCAAGGAGAGTGGACTGTGATACCCTTGTGTTGGCGAACCTGAGGGGGAGGGTGAGGGAGAAGCTCAAGAGCCCATGGATCCCAAGAGGGTTGACAAGCTACAAAGGACAGATCATAGTCCCACATCGCCTGGGTAAGAGATGGTGATGTACTATATATGTACGAGTTTGGATCTACAAAGTATTATGAGTTTTAAAGCCATCCGGGACTTGGACTCAAAGCGGACAATATATTACTTTGTAGATCGGGTCGTGACAGAAATGATTGTGATACCCTTGTATGGGCGGACCTGAGGGGGAGGGGGAGGGTGAGGGAGAAGCCCAAGAGCTCATGGATCCTAAGAGGGTTGACAAGTTATAAATGAGAGATCATAGTCTCACATCGTCCAGGTGTGGGAGGGTGAATGTACTATATATGTACAAGGTTGCATCATCTAGGTGTAGGAGGGTGATGTACTACATATGTACGAGGTTGGATTTACAAAGTACTACACGTTTTAAAGTCGTGCGGGCCTTGGGCCCAAAGTGGACAATATAGTACTCTGTGGATCAAGTTGTGACAGAATGGTATCAGAGCCTGACCCAGTCGGAAGTGTGCCAATGAGGACGTTGGGCTCCCAAGGGGGGTGGACTGTGATACCCTTGTGTGGGCGGATCTGGGGGGTGGGGGAAGAGGCCCAAGAGCTCATGGATTCCAAGATAGTTGGCAAGCTGCAAAGGGGAGATCATAGCCCCACATCCCCTGAGTGCGGGAGGGTGATGTATTATATATGTACGAAGTTGGATCTACAAAGTACTACGCGTTTTAAAATCATGCGGGCCTTGGACCCAAAACGGACAATATAGTACTCTGTGGATCGGGTCGTGACATCAGTCTTGTCCACTGTTCTAAAAATCGCTAGGTGCTGGGCGGGCGGCGGGCAGGTGCCCAGCGCCTAGGCGGTCTTAGGTTTTGTATTATAACTTTAATAATTTACAAAAGTTAAGCATAATACCTTATCAATTACATCCAATTTAATGCCAATATACATATGCAAAATTTAAAAACATGAAAAATTAACAATCATGAACAAAATTTATTAAAACTCAAATGACTGAAGTTGGTCATGATGGGTACTTTATATAAATTTGAATTTGTGTACACTTTTATGTTTCTTCAAATTGCATGAATAACCTCAGTTATGTTTGATAAAATCTACATCAGTAAAATTGGTACCGGCAGATCCTTTGAGAATTCCATTAAGTAATCATCATTTGCTACACTTAGACATATACTGAATAAAAAACAATTAAATAGTTTATTTATAAAAAATAGGAAAGAAAAATAAATAAGAACACAATCAGCCTTATTAAAAAATAAAATATAAAAAATCCCCCCGACCCGCCTAGAGTCCGCCTAGATCCCACCAAGACCCGCCTAGACCCGCCCAGACTGCCGAGAACCACCCAGACTGCCCGCCCAGCCATTAATTTGGGCGGTTTTCCACCCTTCTAGCGCCTATGCCAATTTTTAGAACACTGGTCTTGTCTTGTTACTAATCTGCATTTGGAAGAAGAGATGCTGGGTCAAAACTTCAAAGACAGTTGAGGGATCCTGGGTGGCATTTACTTATCGAGACTTGCAGAATGGGAGGAAGAACTTTTCTGAAAATTTTGGTGGAGGAGGTTTTGGTTCTGTCTTCAAATCAACATTACCTGACTTAACTACCATAGTTGTGAAGAAGCTTGAAGGCTAGAGTCAAGGCGAGAAGCAATTCAGAATTGAAGTAAGCACTATTGGGACAAAACATGTTAATATTAACATGCTGTTTGTTTACATGGGTTTTGTTCTGAAGGTACTAAAAGATTGTTGGTGTATGATTACATGCTAATGGCTTTCTAGGTTTACATTTGTTCCAGCACAAAGATTCCAAGATCTTGGATTGGAAGACAAGATACCAAATTGCAGTCAGGACGGCTAAAGGATTGGCATATGATATCTCCATGAGAAGTGCAGAGACCATACTATTATAGATGTAGTTTTTATGCGTAAATTAGCGAGGCGAGGACTGAGTTGACCAACGAGTTGGAGACGAGGCAAGCGAAGCTCAGTGACTCGAGAGGAGTTTGAAACACGATACGCCTCGCCAGTCGCAGGGGGCGAGTGGCGTGGAAGGATCCCAGCCGTTCATCGCTCCTAGGGGATCGTGTAGGGCGAGTTTGAACGATGTGAGCGCTTCGATGTCGGATTGAGTGTCGTTGATGGTAGTGGATGCGGCGTAGGATAAGATGAAGGAGAGGAGAGTGGGAAGGAGGAGGATGGGGTGAGGCTAGCTTGCGCATGGTGCTGATGGTGGTGGTGGTCTTGGTTTTTGAGCTTTGCTACAGAGCGAGGGAGAGGGAAAGGGGTGAGGGATGGGTGTAACCACCCATCCTCCTCGGGATGAGCACATCGTGTTGGAGATGCATACGAGTGCTCATCGCGAGGAGGATGGATGGTTACACCCATCCCTTGCTCTCTTTCCCTCGACCCCTAGAATTTTCCTTTTTGAAGAGTTTGTTAGTGAAGTTTTGGGTGGTGGCGTAGGTTAATTAGCAGTGGAGGAGATCAAAACAGAGAGGAGTCGCCATGTGTTGCGCCACTGGGTAATGTGCGCTCCGTCTATCTGTCTTCCGCCTTCTTGCCTTCCCTCTTCTTTAAATCCTTTTGAAATGTTCACTCTTTTTGGAATTTTGGGTTTTTGAATCACCTCCCTCTATGACAAAATATTTTGGTTACCATCCCTAGAGCATTGGAACTTCTTTTCCTTTGCACTTTGACCTTACTTTATTGTTCAAGAGCATCCACTTTCACTTTCACTCACACTTTCATTTCCATTGTAAACAAATTTACCAAAAAAAAAAAAATATTCACAGAAGTGCTACTATAATAGGCAAATTAGCTTTATCTTTATTGGGTAAAACTCTAAAGTTCTTGTAAATACAAATTGTGGTAGGGGTGGGCAAAAATCGATTTAAATTCGGTTAATCGACCGAGCCGGTTTTTCAAATTCGGTTTGGTAACCGAACCGAAATATATGTAGAAAGAAAATAATTTAAACCGAACCAAACCGATTATAAACGGTTCGAAATCGATTACGGTTTTGAACCGACCGATTTATAACCGACCGAACCGATTAATTAGATATATATAAATAACTAAATAACAAGTAGGTGTCAATAACTTGATTAGTGCAACAAATGCACTGCAGTACACCTTATTGCACTGAATCACCCCCTTCTCTCAAGTTTTTCAATTTTGGGCTAAAATTGGGTCTGTAAAAAATTGGGCATGTAAAAAAATTGGACATGTTTTAATGAAAGTCTTTTAAATGCTTGAGCCTGAAATTTCGGCCCAACCTAACCGAACCGATTCGAAATTCGGTTCAACCGAATTCATCGGTTTACAAATACAAAATTCGGGTTTCGGTTTCGGTTTTGGGTAAATCGAATGAAAATCGATTCGAAATCGGTTTGGGGCTCAAAACCGAACCGAACCGACATTGCCCACCCCTACATTGTGGCACAAGATATCGCGGCGCAAGATATGTGTTTGACATGGCGCACCCTTGCACTACCTAAGAAAGCCTCGAGCAAGATGAATGAATTTGTATTACATTACGAGTTTCATCTTTGTAGCCAATGTAAGTTTACATTTTCATCTGGACTATATTTTCCATTTCTATATCTTCGTACATGCACATTAAGATGTCTTCCGTTCATTCACGATGAAATGCAGGAAATGGCAGCAAATAACTTAGGACACAATGAGATGATGCAGCTCAAATTATTAAAGACCAAGTGTAAGCTGTCGCCTTCGTTTTTCCAGGAAGTTAAGTCAAAGAAACCCTTTTTTTCCTGCATGAAATCAATTTCGATCACATTTAATATCATTAGTATCACATTCATGCTGATTATATTGCTCAATTCAAAACACTCACACACACTACAGTTAACCAACCAAGCTCTCCATTTCATTTAGTCGCCCACATTATGAATCAATACTATCTCATAACCTAATCATTCACCTTGTGCCTTCTTATCTACACATCACATGCCTCAATTTTCTTTCTTTTGCTTTTCTTCTCTTTCCACTCCTTGAATTTTGCCTTTTCACTTTCCTCATTTCTTGGACTCATGAACTGCTGAAAGTTGAAATCATTGGTCTAATATTTCCATTTTTGAATTTTCAACTTTAAGAGAAGTTGAAAAGGAGGGAAAATTGTACATAATTTGTTACAATAATTCAGTAAGTGGGTGAGCTACTACCATTGACTATCCAATTGAGTAAATATCTCTACAATGGATAAAGTCATTTATCATGAATCACAACTATAACATGATGAAAATCAAGCATTCAAGTAATTCACTTGGGTTTCAAGGTCTCATATTGAGATAACCCATGGACCACATTGTATGTAGTACCAACATTTGATGGTTTGTATAGATTTCGGCTAACATACGTATGGATTCACACTTACAGCCATTTCTATTGAGATGAATTGTATGTATCGCTACAACTTCCATTAGGGCTGAACAAAAAACTGATCAAATCGACTAAACCGACCAAAACCGATCAAATACCGAACCGATTGGTTTCGGTTTAAAATTCGGTTCGGATCGGTTTCGGTTTTAAAAAATTCAAAACCGAAGTTGTCGGTTCGGTTTTTCGGTTTCTATGTGATTTGAACCGACCAAACCGAACCGACCGAATATATATAATAAATAATATATTTTTATATATAAATAATATAATATGTTTTAAATAGTCGGTTCGGTTCGGTTTTATTTCGGTTTTTGGATCGATTTTAATCGTGTTCGGTTCAGTTACGGTTTGTATAAATTAGAATCGGTTCGGTTTCGGATCGGTTTTGTTAATGGTCAGTTCGGTTTCGGTTTGAAAATTTTAAAACCGACCTAGATCGGTTCGGTTCATGGTTTAGGTGAAAAACCAAACCGATGGTTCGGTTTTCAAGCCCTAACTTCCATACAACGTAACGCTACACACTTCATTGTCTTGCCTCTTTCCAACTACATCATGTACGGTTTCACACATTTTTCAAAGCAAGAAAGGGTAGGAGGTCTAGGTTTGTCCATTTACATTGTTATTTGGATGGGTCTTCTAAATATACATAATGCTAATCCATACATTCCCCATTGTCATTCCTAGACCATTATCAGCTAAGGGTTTAGGCTAAATTTTAGTTGGAACACAGTTTAAAGCCAACTTTTATGGAATAAAGTTGCAAAACACCCACATTTTAGATTAAGGCCAAGTTCAAACAATTATAACATAGTTTTTTTTTTTTAAATAACCTCCAGTGGGGAGGGGCAACTATGGGATGCCAGACCTTTATTACTAATCAAATAAATATTACACACGCTACGGGGGTACATGACGACTTTACCCGTATTAAAATCAAGAGAAAACAAGATTACATCTTCTACTGAACCATGTGCCCAAAATACATAGAATAAAAAACTGAAACCAAACAATGCGGCGCTGAAATCTGCATCGCCACTGAGCAGCTGAGTTCGGATTATAAAATCATCAACCAAACGGTCTTGACCCCAATCAACCGTCGCCATCTGCCGAGCCGCACAACTCCGCAGCAACTAGAAGCATCGAATAACACCAAAACAAAAACAAAGACGCTCTGTTTAGCGACAGAGAGCCCTGCCAGACCTGATCAGCAGTGCAATTCCTCCCAAAAACTCAAGCAGCAACCTGTGACGCCCTATAACCCAAGCTTCACAGACTGTCAACGCAGCTCGAAACCCCAAATCCTCGCAACCTCGCAGCCACATTACGCCTCCCATGGCGGATGTACGCCGTGTGTAATCTATCTAACACAATCAGGCCTGCAACTTTCCTAGGCAAAGCTATCCCAATGAAAGAAACTGTCATATGGTCTTTTTGTGCTCTATCCGCCAATAAATCAGCCACCGCATTGGCTTCGCGATAGATATGATGACAGTCTAGCGTCATTGTCACTGCCAGTGCCTTAATTTCTTTCAAAATGTTCTCCAAATGCCAAGGAATTTTTAAATAATCATTGAACCAACCGCAAACAAGTTCCGAATCTGTTTGGATTACCACCTTCTTGAATCCCCAGGCTAGGCAGAGGCGAAGGCTCTCCAAAAGAGCCAATAATTCCACTTTATTGTTGGACCCAGCGCCAAAAAATAATTGTTTACCCACCACACATATACCCCTCGAGTCTCTAATAATCACACCGCCAGATGCCTTGTCCTTGCGAGAAGCGTCATCCACATTAAGCGAAACAAAGTCTCTGGGGGGAGGGTGCCAAAAAACAATTCTAACCAATTTCCTTCTAACGGGAAGCACATCCAGCCCCAAAGCTCGCAAGGGAGCCTTGCTACTGCTAACTTGCTTTGGGATAATGAAAGAATTAGCCAGTCGCAACTGGCGCCTAATGTTCAAAATTGCAAAGGCGGGATTTGGGGGGACATTTTCATAAACACATTTGCATCGTTGTTTCCAGATTTCCCATAAAATGAACATAGGAGAAAGAAAGAAAAAAACACCTGGTTGCGACTCGCGATTAGGTTTTTTGAACTAGAGGTCTATCACCGTTGAGATGGATGTTGGTCTCCGTATATGTACATCAAAGACCCCATCAAAATGACACCACACCTTCCTTGCCAAATCTCCATCTAGAAAGAGATGCTGCAAAGATTCTTGCTTTGGCGAAACGCAACAACGACATCTGGAGACCATACTGAAACCACATCTGAATAATTCCCCATCCACTGGCACTCCTCGGCGAAGTAATTTCCAAACAAAGACTGAAATTCTGGAAGGAATAAGGTCTTGCCATAGCAAGGGACTTATGACATTATCCCGCCCTTTTATCCATAACAGTTCATAGGCCGAATGAAGTGAAAAGAAACCATTCTGATTAGGGACCCACACACACGAGTCTTTCTCATGGGCCTCACCTCGTAGTCTATCTGCAAAAACTCCACGAGCCACACTTCTAAGATCTGGATGAACTATTACAAGGACGTTGTCACTTCCGTTAAAAAAAATTCATTAGTCACTTTCCAATCTCAGAAACATCCACTAATTGTGGGATTAAGACAACTAAACTAAAAATGTGACCGCTTGGACTTCCGTTAAAAAAAACATTCATTTGCCACCCCCTCCCTCACTGGTTTCCTCGCCAGTTAGACAGGTTCATATTTTTCACTCACAAATCCTTCA